>APFE030000493.1:356511-400144 GCA_000404065.3 Pinus taeda
AGTTGGTAATCTGGGACACTTCCTCTAGCAAAAGACTTTAGCTTCTTGCCAGTTTCGGAAGAATTCCAGGAACAAAATTGAGAACACTTCCTCTAGCAGAAGACTCCAGCTTCTTGCCAGTTTTGGAAGAGTTCCAGGAATTGCTTTAAGCATTCAGAGTTGTTGGTCATCCTTAAACCATCACAGGTTGAGACTTCCTTTTTCAGGTTGAAGTTTTCCCTTTTATGCGGGGTGAGACCTCCCTTTTATGGTTGAAGGTTTCCCTCTTCAAATCAATAGGAGCACTTCCTCTAGCGGAAGACTTCAGCTTCTTGCCAGTTTTGGAAGAGTTTCGAGAACTGCACTAAGCGTTCCAGTGTTGGTGGTCATCCTTAAACCACCGCCCTTTATACCAACATTTCAAAGAGCACATTCAGCCTAGTGCTGCCATGCAATTTTGCACATTTTGTATTACAGCTCTCTTCTTGGACTCATACATAACCCTTCGGATTAAGGGGGGGAATGTTGGACACCTAATCCTCAATGGGTTAGTGTGGAAGCCGAATGGACAAAAGGAGTCCAAGAGACCTTGGGATGTGAAACCCAACGGTCACATATTGTACTATAAATGTAAATCATTTGTTAATAAAATTTGTATTGTCCTGATTAGCTTTCATATTTCTCTTGCTTCCCATGTGTGTTTAACAATCAACACATAGGTCGGCTAAATGTCCTCCCAAGCATCTTATTGCCACAATATGTTTCATCTCTCCCTATAAACTAAATATGTAACATCAACCAATCCAAGCATGCTTATGAAATATTCAAACTTCTTATTAGGAAGAGATTTCGTCAACACATCAGCTACCTGTTCATCCATCAGAATATATTGTAACTTCATGACCCCATCTTGTACCAAAATCCTAATTTAATGGTACTTGTTATTGATATGCTTCGTCCTAGCATGGAATATGGGGTATTCATATATCTTGATGCTACTTTGATTATCACAATTTATCACCGTAGGATCTAAAGGCTTTCCAAATTTGACAAGACTTTTCTTAACCAAATGACTTATTTTCCTACTTATGCAGCAACATATTCCTCTTCAATACTACTTAATGCAACAAGATCTTGTTTTCTATTAATCCATGAAATCATTCCAGATCCCAAATTGAAATAACCACTGATAGTGCTTCTTCCATCAACATCGTTGCCACCCCAATTAGAATCGGTAAAACCTGTTAACTTAACTTCCTTTCCATCATACTTCAGGCAATGATGAATTTTACCATGTAGGTATCTCAAGATATGTTTGGTAGTTATCCAATGGTCATGACGAGGCTCCAACTGAAATTGACTAAGAACATTTACAACAAAGCATATATCAGGTCTCGTATTCACCAAGTACATCAAAGAGCCCACCAACTTATGGTAGCTTGTAGGATCAACGAGACTAGAGTCGGAGCTTCTCAACTTATTGAGATTAGTGATCATGGGAGTGGTCATAGGCTTGGAATCCATCATACCAAACTTTTGTAACATCTTGATTATGTACTTACTTACTTATCTTGATTATCTCACCAGGTTTCTGCCAAAATTCCAAGCCCAAGAAATAGTGCATGAGCCCCAAATATTTCATTTCAAATTATGTTGCCAACAATTTCTTTCATTCTAGAATTTTGCGCTCCACACCTATAATAAATAGATCATCCACATATAGTAGTATAATGACCAGTTCATTCTTCACTATCTTGATGTAGAGGTTTGCATCAACAAAACTTTTGATGAACCCAATTCTTAAGAGATATGCATCCATCCTTGCATACCAAGCCCTAGGATCTTGCTTCAAGCGATATAGGGTTTTCTTGAGTCTGCAAACATGAGTATCCATGTTATTTATCTCAAAGCCTTCTGGTTGTTCAATATATACTTCATTAATGGTTCCATTTACAAATTTTGTTTTTACATCCATTTTATGGATATTCCATCCCATAGTAGCAACTAGTGAAACCAAAGATCTAATAGTAGTATACTTAGCAGTAGGAGCAAAGGTTTCTTCAGAATATATTCCTTCATTTTGTGAGAAACCCCTTGCAACAAATTTGGTTTTTTATTTGTCTATACTTCCATCAACAACATGTTTGATTTTGTAAATCCATTTGGAAGTGACAACCGATCTGTCGCTAGATCTAGGAACGATTTCCCAAACCCCATTCTTCATGATGGATTGATATTCTTCCTGCATCGGTTTCTTCCATTTTTCTTGATGAGAGGCTTCTACAAAGGTAGTTGGTTCTACTTTGATTAACTTTGTCATGTATGTTTCATATCCTAAGTATCTCTTCAGTCTTTTGCTTTCTCTGAAATTTCCTTCTTTATTTGCTCCATGTCCTTCGACATCTTCAAGTGTAGATTTTAACCAATTTGGCCTCTTCTTTATTTCGGGAATGACTATAGGTTGAATAGGCTCACTTAGTCCTTCTTCTTCTTCTTCTTGGTTTGCAGGTGCCTTGTGCTATTTCTCTTCTTATTCAAATAGTGGTACATCATCTTCATCGAATTCGATTGGTATATCCTTGGATCTTTTGTAGGCATGGTTTTCATCAAATATAACATCCCTGCTAACTTCGATTTGTCTTCCTTGATGTAGTTTCGAAAGGCCTTTGATAAAAGGCTATAACAAATGAAGATACATTTTATACTTGTAGAGTCTATCTTCTTTCTCTTGTCTTTTGGAACATGGATATATGCTTTACACCCAAAGATTCGAATATGGTCTACACATGGCTTCTTCCCTATGAATGCTTATTTCTGTGTCATATTATGAAGCATAAAAACTATGGTTGAAGCAAGAAAACTAATAGCTTGGAGATTTAATATGTTAAAATACACACAGGTATTTAAAAATAATAATTTATTAATATATAAAATTGTACAAGTGATGAATGTTTACAATGAGGACCCTTCTTTTATACCTCAGCAGATGACCTTTCATGATTAGGCATGTCTTTGAGACATGCCTTTCCACTTAACTTAATGGCTATTTAACCTAATCAATTTTTTATTATTTAATATTTACATTTATTTATTTTATTTATTTGTTATGAATTATATTCATAACATAGTCCCTTCCTTCAGAAGCTTTGTCCTCAAAGCTATATCGCTAGGAAACTGTCTTTGTTGTTGTCCTCTCCGCGTATGGAAAGTGGAAGGTCTCCATCTCTGGTGGCTCGCTAGTAACTTTATTTTGAGTCCAAGGTTGTCTTCCTTTTTTTTTTAGATTTTTTATATGTGTGTGTGTGTGTGTGTGTTGGTTAAATAATATTTTAATGGTTTCTTTGGTAAGTTATTTCTATATAGTCGTGACTCATGAGACGGAAAGACTTAATAGTCATGACTCGTGAGATCAAAAGACTTGAGCTATGATATTCGTAAAGAAACACAACTTTGTTGTATGACGAGAGGGTGACGATGAATACCACATTCTTCAAATCCAATCCAAGAAATTGCAGCTCTTTGAAAGAGTTACCATAAATGTGGCTGCAAAAATCCCTGGCAAGAAACATGGTCACGCATTTCTCATAATTTATCTCCTGCAGAAGCACAACGGCTCTATCCCCACAGCTCATGGTGAAAATCACAATCTGGAAAACCCTATACATCTTGTCCAAGAACCTCTGCAACCCCGGCCGAAGGTAAACATAGGCCGGATTCAGAGCCCCTGAATCAAAATCCGGCGATAATTTCTCAACACTATATGTTGCGAGCTCGGAATCTATAAAGACCTTGAAATATTGTATATTTAAGGCTTCTACGATCTTCATTTTTTGTATTGTTATTTTCCGGAGTCATAGCATTCATGATTTTATTGTATTAACGTTTCGAACCAACCTCTGTGGTTCATCATCAGGATCAGAGTTGGTGGACAATTTCTTCTAGGATTCCTTCAGCAGAGTGCCATCCATGTCGAGAACGAGGGTATTTTTCTAGCCCCTTTCTTGGAGATCAGAGGATAAATATGACACCAGTCGAGAAACAACAAACCCTATGTTTAGGGCATGTTCCTCGAGCTCCTTGGGAATTTCGGTCTCAGAATCGTGCAATTATGGGAATCGGGTACGCAGAAAATTTCGAACATCTTCCTTTGTGGAGACCTCGAGGAGAAGCTCGAACAGGTAATCGAGCTCCTCGTCATTGGGGTTTCCCTGGTACCGCATCATGGGGATCGCATTCCGAGGCTGTAGGGAGTAATGGAAAACACAGTGATCCACAATCACAATTTTCTTGATATCGCACCCCAAAGCAGACAAATCTTTAACCAATTTCTCGTTGATTTCTCTACAGGAGTCTCTGTAGAGGCGGTGGTTAATGTAGCTTGCACAATCGTTGCCCAAATTGTCAAGTATGGTGCCGGATTTACCCTTTGAATTTTCTGTGAAAATGACGACCTCATAGATTCTGGATGTCAATTTTAGGAAATCTTGGAGGTTTGGTCACAGCGAAATGTATGTGCGCGTTACCATGCCTTCCTGTTGGAGGGCGAAGTCTATATACCATTCTGGATCTGGTTTTTCCACGAGGATTGTTCCATTCATGTTTAGCACCAGCGTGTATTTGTCTTTGTGCTCTGGAAGCACGGGGGGCAATATTGAATATTCAGTACAAATGCTGCTTTGCCTGCCATGACAATCAATAATGCCTGTTGAAGTTTTTTTAGTACTTTCATCTTTGGATGATATGGTATCCTACAATTTCTTGGACACATATTCAATGCAATTTGGTTGTTGTGCGTGAGGGCTATGGTGATGGAAAACGCAGCTCGGTGTTTAGTGGCACAACGACGACGTGGTGTGGGTTGAGAGAATTGTGAGTCCCTTCCATGCGTTGGACCAACTCTCCACGCTCATTCTACTTAAATTCTTGTCTGCGTCCGCACTGGGGAAGAGTTTAAGAATGTAGCCTAGCAGATTCTGGATTTCATCTGACGAGAGTTCTTGTGGATAGTCGGGAATGACTTTCCCTCGTGTGTATTCGTTGCCCAATACATGTTGGAAGTATTGTCTCATTTATGCCCTAAGAGCTGCGTTGGGAGTTATATCAGTCGCAAGGAAAGGTTCCTGGGTCTGTGGGATGGTTACATTCCATGGATTCTTCTCAATTCACATCTCCATGGTGTCGCGATCGTAGAGGAAGGTAGCAGGGGCTATATTCACGCGATCATAAAGCGGGGAGAAACTCACACTGCATAGATATTCAACATTCTCAACTTCCACCTTTTTTATTTGTATGTGTTGAAAAGTGTGCAATAAGAAATGCTAAATTTAGAATGTGCTAAAAATAACATGTCTAAAAATAGAATGTCTAAACATAGCAGTTTGGCCAGTGAGGTCATTGGCCACATTGGGTGAGAGGTGAAACTGCTAAAAATAGAAAGTTCTAAAAATAGCATTTCTGGGTCCCTTCCTATTTATAGCTAGTCCCTAGTCTATCTATAGGAATTAAAATTAATTTTGGTCTTAACAACAGTTGGAAATATAAGGAAATTCGAATTTGAAGTCTTTGTGAGCATGTACATGATTTGTCCCACTGATTGAGGAATTTATTCTTAATTTCCTCCACTGATTGAGGGAATAAGTATGAGTTCTATAATGAGAGAATCAGTTGACCTAATTTTAACTACTTAAGTCCAATTAGATTATTTTAACAAGTTGTTAAAATAATAAAATATTGTTTGTTAATGCTTGCATGCATGTGACAAGTATTATTTTAGATAACTGAGAATTCACTCATGGATAATTGTTGCATGCCAGAGCTAGTTGAGATCAGATGTGGGACAGTGTACTATCAGATGCTTGGATATTTCTAGTAAGTATTCCTTGCACGGAGAAGGATCTATTATAGGAGATTGGAGGACTTGTAGCCTATATATTGAGGCCTAGGTAGTCCATGATTTTCATCATCTTTTGACTGAAGATCATCAGGATCTTCTGATTACAGAGAGAGCAGGATAGCTATTGACCTGATTCTTTTCCTATGTTGAAGAGGATTTCCACTTGATTGATAATGCAGTGTTGGGGTTTTATGCTGGTGCTTTCCCTAGTGATATATTCTATGTTATGTGTGATTGATTTCTCTTGATCAGTTATGCATGTTTCTACTTGATGTTGCTCATGAATTCGATTATGCTTCCGCTTAATGTTTTGTAGAAGTAGAACAAGTATTATGCTTTAGGACATTGCATATATCAGTTTGTTGTACAGGTGAAATTTCTACATGGTATCAGAGCTATCTGATTTGTAGAAAAATTTCTATAGTATGAGATCTGGTTCCTTCTTACCACTGCTTATATCAAAACTCTTTAAGATGCTTCCTGGGGTGTCTTGGATTTTTTCTGGCATATCAACCTTTATTGAAGTGTCTGCCACATTATTTTTTTTACAATTGCTCCTAAGCTTGGAATGTCATCTCTATCATTTCCTTTTGGATCATCATTTTTTTTTTTATTTTCTGCAATACTTTCATCTTCAACATTATCATCATTGTGATCAAAACCTTCTTGATCTATATCAACTTCATTGAAATCATTATCTTGATATATATCATCCTCATTCACATCAAGATTAGCTTTATTTGAATCCTCATCTAGATCATTTTCCTTATTATCGATTTTCCTTCAACATGCTTTAATTTATGCACATGAGTTTTCTAAACGCTGAAATACTTCTTGAATTTTATTAAAATTCTCCATGGATTCAATATGTGAATGTAATGGCATATTGTGTGGCGAACTGTGTTCAAAGGCCTGCATGATTATGTCGTGTGCCATGGCTCTAATACCACTGAAGCATAAAAACTATGGTTGAAGCAAGAAAACTAATAGCTTGGAGATTTAATATGTTAAAATACACATAGGTATTTAAAAATAATAATTTATTAATATATAAAATTGTACAAGTGATGAATGTTTACAATGAGGACCCTACTTTTATACCTCAGCACGAGACCTTTCGTGATTAGGCATGTCTTTTAGACATGCCTTTTCACTTAACTTAATTGCTATTTAACCTAATCAATTTTTTATTATTTAATATTTACATTTATTTATTTTATTTATTTGTTATGAATTATATTCATAACATATTATCAAAAAAATTGTTTGGACTGCGATTTTGTATATATATTTATAAAGAAAGAGGGGGGGTGAGTCCCTCATTATAGATGCTATATATACCCCAGATTCATAATTTCACAGTATTCACAATATATACAGATGTGTAATGGTATTAATATGTTGTCGTGCAACACAAACATGAGTCACAATGGCTGCTTGTCGTCATGGTTGCTTATCCCCATAGAAATTTTGGTAGGACTTGATCAAATATCATAGTCCTTATGCATTCTTCAATGGTTCTATTCTTCCTTTCTGCTACTCTATTATTCCCGGGGTTGTAGGGAACAATGAGCTCCCTATTAATACATGTGTCTTTACAATATTAAATCAGTTATTTTGAAGTATATTCCCCTCCATTGTCGGATCTCAAAGTCTTTATCTTTCTTTCTATTAGGGTCTCAACTTCAAATCTAAATTCCTTGAACTTTTTAGATACTTTGTCCTTTGTCTTGAGAAGATAGAGCCATGTCTTTCTAGAGTGATCATCAATGAAGGTCACATATTAAAGATGACTTCTAAGAGATTATTGGACATCAGCCCACTCACATCAGAATGAATGAGGTATAATATCTCCTTAGACCTTGTATCATTGCTTGTAAAAGGTTTCCTAGTATTCTTTCTCAAAGAACATCCCTCGCATATTCCTTCATGATCTTCCTTGATTTTGGGATGCCCTTTAGCATCTGACTAAGAGAGTTTATTATCTTGTAATGAATATGCACATATCTTATATGCCAAATTTCGATAGGGTTGATCTCCATGTGAACTAGGGCTTGAGGAGATGGTGTTATAACTCTATATAGTCTTCCATCACGAACTCCAATAACTTTTGCATTTTCAATACTTGAATCCTTTCCTCAAACCAAAACTTTTCCATCTACAAAAGCAACCCTATCCCCTTTATCTTCTAAACAAGAAATGGAAAGTAAATTCTTTTTCAAACCTGTGACATAAAGGATGTTGTTGAGGTGTTGCTTTGCTCCACTTTCCAGCTTCAATGATGTAGATCCAAGTCCCTTGACTGCACAATTGTTGTTGTCTCCTAGCTCCACTACATGTGATGATGGTTCCCTTGATAGAGTATGAAGGTGTCCACTTTCTCCCATCATATGCTTGAGACTCCACTACCAATGATCCATGTGTTGTCATCATCAAGTGTACTTGTAAGTGCAACCAAGAATCCTTCACTCTTAACTTTCCTAGATAGATTGTAGATGATATTTCTGTGAAAAATCGATTACCCGCTTCCTACTGCAATAAACTGATAATATTTCTCCTACTTGTTAAATTACTTGAACAAGTTACTTGCAGTTTTCTACAAAAAATATTGAAATACATACACTGCAACCTACACAAAATAAAACACTGTGGAAACTAAAAATTGCACTGGAGAGAAATAAACACACACATATACACTATTGTTTTTGGACAAATGTCCCCGGAAAAACCCAATGTGGGAAAACCTGTGCATCAGCTAAGGGTTTTAATTATTATTCCTTAGTAAATCTGAGTACAAATCGTTGGATGCCCAAACTGGTTATTTGATACAGAGAAATGATGGAAAAAAGTTAGTGAGAAGAATCTCACACTGATCTGAAAGATCCGACTCTAACCAGGGGCTTGCTAACTGGCCCCACGCTACCTCTACGCAGCTTCTGTGTCAACCCTACGTAGATCTACGTCACACTGGTTGGGCTTTGCATCAACCCATCTATTGACCTCCTGCTATCTTGAAATTCGACCTCTGGCCCTCTGGTCTCACACCCCGGCGTCTGGCACTGAAACTCGTCTCTCCCAGTTGGAATTCGAACTCCCTCTGAAGCTCTGCGTGGCACTACGCTGCCTTACTAAACTTCTCTCTACCTTACACTCCCGGGATTTGGAAAACTTCCTCCGGACTACTATTCCTGCCCCTCTCTCACTGCTTCGACTTTACTGAATCACTTCTGAAAACTTACATCTGCTACTCAAGAAATCGATTCTCTAGCAAAATCGAACTGCTCAAGTGTGTCTCTCCAACCACATCAAACTCCTTATAGTCTCTCGTTGGAGCTCCAACAGTCAGGGTTAAAACATAACAGATGACTAATATTAACTTGGAGTTGATCGTCGTCTTCTTCTAGAAGATCCACACCTGTTTTAATTAACGCCCTTTAATTAACCAGATTTCCTAATTTTAGACTTAGGGAACCATTTAAAAAGTTAATTATTTTAATTAAATCGTCTCTAGGTGGAATTTCTAGAAATGATTTCTAGGTTTTGGAGAATTCATGTGTCTTAGCTTCTCTGCAAAGTTTCAAGGCTAGAGCACATTTCATACTACAAAAATCAACAATTTCCAATCCAACTTCCTGCAATTTTCAAGATATTGAGACCCATATTCAAGTAACTTTCCATTGAGGGAGTAAACTTTCCTTCCAATATTGTTTTTCCTTTCTTCAAATGATAGCCAAAAAAGTGATCTTCAACCTTCTTCCACCTTAGCTCTGATATCATGTTGAGAAATCAATGCTTATGGGAATTAGGGTTTGATTGATCTTTCTTGATAGTTACTTGTGAGTTATGTTGGCTTCTTTTACTTATTTATTAATTTATCTTTCATCAAGAAATTACCAAATTAAATGTATATGAAGACCACAAGAACAAAAGGCACAAGATGTAGGCACTCAGCCAAGGAAAAACCCCTATAAGGGGAAAACCCAATCCAACTCTTCAACTAGTAGATTCAAATCAAGATGAGACAATCCAAGGCCCTTTAGATTTAGACAAATACCTCTAAACCAAGTCAACTTTTTTTCCTTGTCAATAACCCCTGCCAAAGTCTCTAAGTGTTAGCTTCCCAATTGTAGCTACAATCTAGAATTTCAGCCCCCATCAACAAAATTTCGGCCCCTCACAACAAAATTTCGGACCTGTGATAGACCTAGAATTTCGACCCCAGTGACAACCCAGAAACTCGCACGTGTGGGAGAGATAGCCCAATAAGTCGTTCTAGGTCTTCCTAGCTTCTTCCTTCCTTCTCCAACTACTTCACTCTTCTTTTATTCTTCTTCTTCTTGTAGATCGTACTTGATGAGTGTGTGTGCCAAATAAGTTGAGTTGCCTCTCTCTATATAGCCTTTCTACTGGGTCGAATTTCCATAATTCAAGCCGACTTCATGAGGACAGGGCCGACTTGGCGTGGAGGTCACAAATGACCTTTTTTTACTCAAAAATAATTATTTTTACATGATACAAAAGCTCAAGAAGGGTCTAATAAAAGCGATAATGACTTTATTAACTTAAGACAAAACCTATGATGCTTCAATGGAGGCTTTGACCTAGAAAATATTGACCCAAGCATGAAACCCATGCTTTAATAAGTGATTTTCATTAACAATAAAATTTATTTTGACAAATACAATTATGAAAACCAACACTAGTTACATTCTTCAACATGAACCACCAAAATGGAAGGAAATTTGCACTAATTGACACTAAGGTCCAAGTTGTGAAAAATCATCTTGACAAAATGTAAAAGATCATCAAAATATTAAATGAAACAACAAGAAAAACAACATAAATCAGAAAGCAAGTTTGAAGAATATGATTGTGTGTTTGTAAGACTCCAACCTTACTAGCAACTATCACTTAAACATCAAGGGAAAAACAAATTGGCTCCAAAATCCTATGTCCCTTTTTAAATCAACAATTTTTTTTTAGCGAAGTAGCATATGAATTGAAGTTACAAGACAACTATCACACTCATAATGTCTTCCATGTGTCTTTCCTCAAGAAAGTGTTGGGGCAAGCCCAACCTAATCACATAGAGATTTCCAACTTTGACGATGAAGGAAGAATTATTATCGAACTAGAAGAAATTCTTGCAACTAAAGAAAAGATGTTACATTCGAGAACACTCAAAGAATACATTGTTAAATGTAAAAACTTCCCATAAGAAGATACATCATGGGAAACATAGAATTTTCACACAATAATATCCCTCATTACCCTTGCTTTGAGATCAAAGCAATTTTAAAGTAAGTGGCAATCTTATGCACATAATTATAAGTATAAATAATAATTAATTAATTAAATTAACTAAAAAATCAATAGAAAAAAGACCCTTTCACTTGGGGACCAGTCAATTCTATAAATAAACCATCAAGAAGATTTATTGTATCATCATTATTATTCATTCTATCAATAAATACATATTTTTGTACACTTCTATTTACACCTATACAACAGAGATAATTGTGATAATTTCCCTTTCAACTTTCCTTCCTACTCACACTATCCATCATCTTATTTCCTCTCCAATTTACCTCCACATTTCACTCTGTGCTTTCCTATGTTTCCTCCTTGTTTACTCCCCTTTCATAAAAGAGCTCACTTATCTCTCCATGGCTCGAATTCCTAAAAATAAACTAAAACAGATTTGCTAAAAATTAATTGAGGAAAATAGCCTAATTTGAATTGTTTGGAGATAATAATAGCCATGTTTACCTTTGCCAAAATTTTGCTAAAAATTAATAGAGGAAAATAGCCTAATTTGAATTGTTTGGAGATAATAATAGCCATGTTTACCTTTGCCAAAATTGCGTGAAGAATATTTTCATAAGAATGGAATTGAAATATTCCAAGAAGATTTTTACCAAGAGAATTAGCTAAAGTTAGCCTTAGGATGTTTTTATGTCATGACAACTCAAAGATACTCTCCAATTAAATTCAAACATGTGCCACTTCACATGATTTTATTCTTCGATTCAAGCTTAGTTGACTTAGCAAGATTTTTTCCAAAGCACATTGATTGCCAAATATAGAAAATTCAACCCCCTCTTCTCGCTAATACGAATTGGGAATTGGGAGGGGGAAAATACTATAAATACATGGGAAGGCAAGCATCCAAACCTAATTGTCTTGAACAAATAGGCAGCATTACTCTCTTGTCTTCACTATTCTTTCTTCTCTCTTAACAGAATTAAACTCAACTTTGATCTAATAAATCTCTCTAGGTTTGTTTGATGTTTCAATGATATTTTATGCAGTTTATTAAAAGTTATTTATCATTCAAATATGCTCTCTATTTATTCTATTTTTCCATACAAAAGGCTGATTTGCTAAAGATTATTCCACATATCAAACACTAACAATTTTGCAAACTTGTTTAGTCAATAACTTGTTGGCCGAGCAGCGATCACTTTGCTGTTTTTTCTATGATATATCACAGATTTACAGGTTAGAACAAGTACTAATACTAGGGACACCCCCCGAGGTTGGTAAGCACTAGCCCAAATGAAGAGTAAGACTTGCTAGTGATACTTAGGGTAGATTTTCCTATTTGCTTGGTGATTTCTACTACTGATTTTCAAAGGTCATATTATTCACAGGAGGCATAGAAATTAGTGCTAACACATCCCAATTGGCATATCTACGATCTCCAGTAGAGCACAATGTGCCTGGCTTATCTCAACCTCGATGTGAAATTACTTTCATTGCCTCTCTTAGCAGTATGGAAACCAAGGTACTCTTCCCTCTATGACCTCTTCAATGTCAATGGAGTGTCTAGATACCCGACATTTTGTGCCAATTGAAGCCTCTTCTATAGAAGCCTTCCATGCAACCATGGACCTCAATGTCAACATGGTGCGCATGGAAAACAAAGCACTAGAATCTCAAGTGGATGTATGCCTTTGGCATGACTCTGATTATTATTTTGTATATAAATTTACCATGTTTTATCATAGTGTCTTATTATTATATCAGTTTATAAAGTAGTATATTTGTGAAACTTTACATGGATGCCACTGGAAAGGCAGGCCAATTGTTTTTTTGGCATGATAGTTCTTAATTTTGTGACTAACAAAAGCCACACAGATAGAAAAAATTTGTATCACAATGTTGTAAAGTTTGACCACAATTTTTTTTTCGTAATATAAAATCTAAACATTTAGATTAAGAAAAGGGATGCACTCCAATGATCAAGTTAATTATATTTAACAAGGGGCAACTCAATTGCAAAGTCACTTGAAACAAAGAATCACAAACATGATAATCCAATAGATTTTAGATTTGAGAAATACAAGTAGGCAACATCTTTAATGAAAAATAATTATATTCAATGGGCTAATACAAAGAAACCAGTATATACACAAAAAAAAACTATTTTTTCACATAATTTTTATTTACAAATATGATACAAATATATAGTTGGATTGAGATCCAATAGAAGCTAAACATGGACAAGAGGTTGATATATTCTGTCAACAAAAAACTAAACCAACTCTAAATTTAACATGTAAACATTATCTCCAAGTGCCTCTCTTAATGCTTACATGTCAAAATTAAACACATTATAATATAGAAAATATATATTACAACAAAAAATTGATCTATGTCTAGCTGATCTTCATCAACACTCATGTCCACTCTGGAATCTTGCAAACACTGCTCTTTCTTCACCACCTCATCTTTGAGTTGTCACTTCAACTCCATTTAAAACATAAACGCCTTTGACCATCTTTAATGAACTTTGTATAATTGACGCTTCTCGATCTCTCGAAGGACAATCTCGATATTGGATTGTATCCAACAGTCAATTATGCAATTGACCTTTCTACATACAAGAATCTCATAAATTTACCTATAACTAATGTTCTTGAAGCCCGAAGCACAACAAGACCCATCAGCATATAACAAACTCACACAATCAAACTAGCCATATGCTCTCAACAACGAAGAACCTGAAAACCACTAATTTAATTATATTCCTTTGTTCATTAATTGGTCTTTTACACACTTAATGAATACTATATCCATATCACTACTAATAACTCTAAAATAAAGAAATCACTCAAGCCCAAAATTTCACAGTCAGCAAACACCCAACAATTAATAACTCTCCATACGTGGATGCAATGGCGGTAAAGGATCTTAGCCATTTATTGCTTCTTTGATGGATGTCGGGGTCAATTCCCAATTATGTTCGGTCAGTCCTCCCTAATTACGTCCACTATAACAGTCGTGGTCAAGCTATTTTCTTGATGTTAGCCGCAACACTACAACAAAGCACCAACTTTGTCACATGCCACCCTCAAATTTACGTGCCTACACCAGGACTTAACCTCTTCATGGATACGACAAAAGTTGGAACCCTCTCCGCTTGAAAGGTGCTAGGATCTTTTATTCCTGGTGACCAAGAGTATAAGGCTTCGTGTCTTGAAATGACCTTTTCAGAATTAATTCCTTAAATCCTACCAAGTTTTAATAATTGTAATTTAAACAAGATTTTATCAACATAATTCACTCACACATACCTGCTTCTTGTGTTTTTGTAGTCGATCCTCAGAGTTTGAAGCTCCAACTTCGCTCCCATTACCAAAATGACCAATTCCTCCTTACCAAACTAGGCACAACCTCGGTACTCAGCTCTAGAATACTCGAGAATTTAGTACTTTGGCCCCCGTGCCCAAAAACTTCAAGAACAACCAAAGCTCAGTGTCATGCTATTAATAACTCTCCTTGAAATTCTTTCTTCTAACTCCAAAGTGATAACCTTCCATTCCCTCCTCTCCCCACAAAACTCCCTTTCCTCTCTTAAATAGCCGAGGTTCCTTCCTTTCTACACATTCACCCACCGTCTTATGAAAGGATAATATATTTTATTAAACAGTGGTTGCCTTGTCATGGTTTGCATTAAAATGAATTTAGTGACACCTTACATGGAGTGACATCACCTTACTTTTGATTTAGTAGATTAGTATATATAATGAATGATTAATATTTATTTTATAACATATAAGATTTAACAATAAAGTTTGGATTTAGCTTATTAAATTATTTAAATTATATCTAGGGTTATAAATTTATTTGCACACTGGGGTATAGTCGTATTTACGGGGTAGTAAACTTATGGAGAACTCAATATATTCATTATCTCTTAATATATATTTTCATTCTATTTACGATGGTCAGGTGTTAATAGCATCTTTGACAATTAATTTATGTACTCTATATTTAGACATTCTTCAAGAATAATTAACGCGTATACTAGTGTCATGTATGTGGTGCATGCATATGTAGCTATCATATCCATGCCTCACATGCATGCTAATATTGTCATGTTACTCGTGATTTGGAATGGGGTGTTACATACACCCTCCCTTCAGAAAACTTAGTCCCGAAGTTAAGGGTTTATATAGTATATCGATAATTATTTTAGGGTATGTAAAGATTGTGAAAATTATGAGCACACTTAAAATTTGTATTTTGAATATTTATTGATTATAATTTTAATATTCAAGCTTTGCTCGCTCGAGCTCCCAAGTTGTTCTAAAATTATCCTATCCTTCTTAATCTCTTCCACTCCCATCCTATCCGTCCTCTACTGGAATATGCCATGGCATCAACTATATTGATCTACCCATTCATACATGTCAAGGGTGACGATATCGATTATATCGACATGATTATCCAGTAGACATCCGACAATGATCATCACACATCTAGGGGAACGTGATTCACACAGTTCTCCCATGACTCCAGGTTTTGAAGGATAAACAGTGAGCAACACCTCCTAATAGGACCAAGGTCAACACCCTATCATGGAATCTTATTGAGCCTTAATTGTTCTTGGAGCTTTTGTTACCACGTGGTCATTTTGGTAATGATGTTATCTACAATGTCAACACTTGTCCATACATTATAACATATGCATCAATATATTCAAAATAAATTGTATTTAAATAACCCTATAATTCTATTTTTGTATTTACATAACATATTTGGCCTTACCCAGCCCATATATCTGTAAGTTAGTTTTCATATTAAAATGTAGCTATTTTTTTTATTTCCATCTCATCAATCACGTCGATATACAGAAACGAAATAAAGTTACGGCTCTCTCATCCATAACATAATTCATAATTTAGATTTCATAACAAAGTTAATCAAATACTAAACTTCATATTGGTATCCACAATTCAACAATGTTAATTTAAATAACATATTTCATATTGGTATCCACGTACCAGTAGAATTAAGCAAATAACATGTATCATGTTCTAGTAACATAAAAAATTCGTCTTACATGTGATCATCTCAAAATAGTTTCAAGTATCTGATTTAAAGTAAAGTAAATATATACAAAATGCAGTTTTAACTTCTTCAAATTTAACACAAGTTGGGATATTTTTGACATATGATCTATGTATCTTCTCAAGTAGTCAATCCAGGGCTATACTTATCCCACTAGACCTTAACTTGGTCTACCAGACGGTTCCTGAGTTGTTGACCCTACGTTCAAATATACGTAATGGTTCGACCAAAATGGTTCTCTCGTCTGATACCTGCAATTCCTTCCATTAAAGGTTATGAGATTTGTCATTTATATAATGTTTTAATACATATACATGAAATACATTATGAACTTTATGCAAGTGGGGTGGCAGTGCAAAGTGATAGGCAACATGTCCAACTTTTTCCAGGACTTTGAAAGGCCCAATAAATCGGGGTGACAACTTCGTCCCTTTTCTAAATCGAATAGTGCTTTTATTTGGTCTGATGCAGACAAAAACCTGATCCCCTACTTCATAACTCCTATATGTCCTGTGAGCATCAGCATAACTCTTTTATCTATCATGTGTCTCATTTAACCGTTGTCTAATTTGTTTTACCTATTCCTCCATCTTTTGAATTAATTTTGGCCCCATTATCACTCGATATTCTAACCTCTCCCAACTTAACGGTGTCCTGCAAGGTCTGTCGTACAATGATTCAAATGGAAGCATTCCAATTGAGCTATGGTAACTGTTATTGTATGCAAATTTGACTAAGGACAAGTACTTTTCCCAGTGTGTTTGTTGGTCCATAACATACATTCTTAACATATCTTCTAGTACTTAGTTCACCCTTTCTGTTTGTCCATCAGTCTCGGGATGATAAGTTGTACTTAAATTTAGTTGAGTTCCTAAGGTTGACTGCATACAAGTCCAAAATCTTGAATTAAATCATAATATCTCTCTGATATGATATTTTTAGGTACTCTATAAAATCTGATAATTTCGTTTATGAATACCCAAGCTACGTCATCAACTTCATAAGTATCTTTTACGAGAATAAAATGGGTGTTTTTTGTTAATTTATCCACCACAACTAGACTGGCATTATGCCTTTGTAGAGTAAGAGGTAATCCAACGATAAAATCCATGGAAATTATCTCCCATTTGGTCATAGGAATTTCGTGAGGTTGTAAGAGACCTGCTATATGACAATGGTCAGCCTTTACTTGCTGACATTTGAGACATTTTGTAACGAATTTGACAATATCACGTTTCATACCAGCATAAGAAAAGAGTTTCTTTATATCCGCATACATTTTCTTTACACCAAAATGTGCATAATACAATGCTTTGTGGGCTTCTTTAAGGATGGTGTCTCGAGAAATCATCATTATCAGGAATGTACATCCTTCCATGAAATCACAAAATTCCATCATTTTCTAATTCATATCCCTCAAACTTAGGTTTTTTTAGATTTTTACTATTGAGCTCAGATTTTAATTTTAGATGCCAATTGTCTCCCAAAAGATGTTCTAGTACTCGTTGCCTTAAGTCAACCTTAATAGGTATGGAGAAAATATCTGAGGTTTTTTGCTTAAAGTACCTGCCACTATATTCTCTTATCCTTTAATGTATGAAATTCCAAAGTCATACTCACTTAGGAATTCACTTCATCGTCTTTGCTTAGCATTCAAGTCCCTCTGAGTAAACAGATATTGTAAACTTTGATGGTCGCTTTTGAGCATAAAACTTCTCCCTACTAGATAGTCTCCATATTTTTAAAGTTAACACTACAGTGGCTAACTCTAAATCGTGTGTGGCGTAGAGTTTTTCATAAGGCTTTAATTTCCTTGAGACATATGCTATTACGCCTCTATCCTACATTAGTACTGCACCTAATCCTTGCTTGGATACATCAGTACATACAATAAAATCTTTGTCCATATCAAGCACTAGCAAGATTGGTGCACTGGTCAACTATATTTTAAATTCAGAGAATATTCTATGACATTCTTGAGTCCATTCATACCTAGCTCCTTTACGCTGGAGGGTTGTGATAGGTTTTGCAATTTTGGAGACTTCTTCTACAAACCTTCGGTAGTAGCCAGCTAAACCCATAAAGCTTCATAGTTCATGTGCATTTTTCGGTATTGGCCATTCCATAATTGTCTTTACCTTCTCAGGGTCTATTGAGATCCTTTCACCAGATATAATATGACCCAAGTAACGAATTTTTTCTGAAAGAAAGAACACTTGGATAACTTTCCATATAACTGGAGTTTTTTGAGGCAAGATAATACTATTTGCAAATGTTCTTCATGCTCTTTCTCATTCTTGGAGTAGATGTCTAAGGTTCATGAATACTGTTGGTGCATTGGTCAACCCAAATGGTACCACAATGAACTCATAATGCCCGAAACGTGTTCGGAATGTAGTCTTAGAAATATTGCTTTCCTTAATCCTTAGTTGATGATAACCTAATTGTAGATCGATTTTTGAAAAGAAAACAACTCCCTTCATTTGGTCGAAGAAGTCATCAACTTGAGGCATAGGATACATGTTTTTTACCGTGGCTCGATTTAAGTTTCGATAGTCTATGCATAACCACAAAGTTATTCTTGACAAAAATTACAAGAGCACCCCAAGGTGAAATACTTGGTCGAATGTGTCCTATATCCAATAGTTTCTTCAATTGAATTTGTAATTCTTGAAGTTCTAGAGCTGTCATTATGTAAGGAGCAATCTCAACTTGAAAAAAGAAATCCAATGGAGCCCAGAGGTTCTAATCACAGAGAATCAAAAAAAGATATTTCTAGGGAGCTGCAAAAGATTAAACTCCCCAATTTTCAAGAGGACGAGCTGGAGAACGTGGTGAAACATGGTTAGAAGGAACGAACAAATGTTTTGCGCTAAGAGAATACTTTTCTACTTCCAAGATGAAAATTGTCATATTTCAATTAAAGGAAAGTGCCTTGATTTGGTGGGGAAACCTGTAAAAACAATTACACCTCACAACGGATAATGTTCCTTGGGAGTTGTTCAAGTAAAGATTATGAGCCAAGTACTTACCTCCATATTTTCAAAAGCAGCAAGAGCCTTTCATACGCTAGTCCAAGGTAACAAAACAATGGAAGAATATGAGATAAGGTTTATGGAGCTTGTGAAATATATTCATTATCTAGACACTGGCAAACATTAAGTTGAACGCTTCATATATGGATTAAATCCTCGCATCAAGGTCATGGTTAGGATGTGGAAGCCATCATCAGTAGTTGAGGCAGTTGAATGTGGTCGTTATGCAAAGGAGCATCTAGGGATAAAAATGGATGTCAGACCAGCAAAACCCCTACAACCAAGATTTCCAGGAAAGACTCCCCAAAACTTCTTCAGGGGAAGTAGTACGAGACCACCTTCTTATGGTAATAGATTTACCCCAAGAGGAGTAGGAGCAAGAGCTCCCATGATAGTTAATACTATATTTGTTGAATTATCAAACACAAGTCCATGGAAATCTCGAGGAACTTCTAATAGAAGAATAATCACGAGAGAAAGTAGCACAAGAAGACGAAGTTCTTTATCTAAAAACTCACAATCTGACTTAAAAGGACAGTCTCAGGTTAATTGTTGGGGATGTGGAGGACCACACTTTCAATGTGATTTTCTGAAAACCTCATCAAATGTAATGCATAGAATTGAAAAAAAAACCATTATCAAATAACCAAGGCAGTCATGGAGTCCATGCAGTAGTCAACAATAACCAAGCAGAACATCAATCCACTGTAGTGGAATCCTTAGGTACTATTAACGGTATAAAACTCAAAATTTTATTTGACACTAGTGCGACTGATAGATTCATTTCATCATATGCATTAAATAAATGTGGGTTGGCAGCCTGCAAGAAAAACAATTTCAGACAGATAGAAATGGCTTCAAGAGAACTTCAATCTGTAGATTTAAGTATTGAGGAATGTAAAATTGATCTAGGGATTTGTTCGACTAAATTAAAAGTTTATGTCACAGCTTTAGGAACTTATTACCTCGTCATAGGTGTTAAAATTTGGGTACCAGAGGACAAGTGGTTCCTTAAGGCTTTGGTCTTTGGCCTACGGAAAAGTGTCCAAATTTATTTGTACTTTCTCCTAAAGTGACTTTATAAGTGGTGAAGTCAATTTAATTTAAAAGTGACTTTATAAGTGGTAAAATTACATTCTAATTTAAAGTGACTTTATAAGTGGTAAAGTTACATTCTAATTTAAGGTGACTATATTAAACTCAATGAAGAATCAAAAAGTGAAAAAGTGACTATGGAAATAAAAGGCTATGTGGGTCTTTATTTAAGTGGGTGAGTTAAAAAATAGAAAGTGAGAATTAAATGCACATTTATTTTCATCCCTAGATCTAAATGAATCTCAGCCATTAGATCTTAGGGTAACCCAAAAGATCATTTAAATAATAAAAGGAGAAGAGAAGAGGAAAAGATCATTCATTCTTTCATGAGCATTTGAGAGAAAAAGAAGAGAGAGCAAGGAGAAAATTTATGAGCAGTGAGGAAGTGAAGGAAAATAGCAAGAAGACATTTTAGCAAATCTGAACAGCAGCATTGATTGGCACGCATCCCAAGGCAAAACCGTACAGCAGGAGAATGGCACAGAAATCGAAGAAGAGGGACAACAGCAAAAGCACAAATTTTGAGGTAGTCGTACTGTTGAAATTCGTACGGTCCATACAGTCCATACAGCAAGTTTTGGGCACGTTTTTCAAGGTTGGACATACATCATTTAATGTTGTTTTATTGCTGTAAAACTTTATGTTTTGGTTGTTTACTGATTGGCATGATTTTCGAGATGGAGTTCAAGCACGGAAATCGAGATAAGTTGTAATTTGTGGTTGCTGGAATTTTTACTGTGTATTTCAATCTCTATAAAAGCATTTTCAAAAATAAAATAAAAAGCTCTCAAACTGGTTTTCCCCAAGAGTTGTAGGGGGTTTTTCCAGGGTCACATTGACAAAAAACCACTGTGTTATTTTTTTTGTGTGGCTGTCATAATTTTGTTATGTTTTATTTCTACAATTTCAACAGCTGTAAAATCTCTAAATTTGTGTTTTCAGAAAATTATTGTCATTTCCATATTTTAGATTTTTTATCATGTTTAGATTTAAAACTAAATGCATGGAGTGATAAGGAAAACTGATAACCAGAGTGGGGGTTGAAATTTCTTCATGGTATCAGAGCTTGGTTGGCTGAAAAGTGCAGTTTGAGACAGCAAAGTGAAAATTACAGCAAGCTGATTTTTACACAGAAAACAGAAACCTTTACCACAAATTTGAAAATTTCAGTTTCGTAGGACAGTGAAACATGTCTTTGGGTTTGAGAGTTGAAGACAAGTTGGATGGGCAAAACAACTACAATGCATGGAATGAGAGAATCCAGAGCGTCTTTGAGGAAGCAGAAGTCTGGAGCATTATGGTAAATACCACACATAACCCAGTAGCAGTACCTGCTGACCCCGTACAGTTGGCAGAGTTTAACAAAAAAAATGCTAAGGCAAAAAGATTGATTCTAGAAAGAATCAAAGATCATGTCATTCCTCATGTGAAAGGAAAGACTTATGCACATGAGATATGGACAACCTTGACTAGTCTTTACCATAGCTCAAATGAAAACAGAAAAATGGTCCTAAAGGAGAAACTAAAAACCATTAAAATGGCATACTGACAGTGCTACATCATACCTCACAAAGATCACTTTAGTGAGAGATGAGTTGGCAGTCGTAAGTGAGATCATTGCACCCACTGAGTTGGTGAGAATTGCTTTGAATGGTCTTCCCAAGACTTGGGAGAATTTTGTGGATGGCATTGTTGCACGGGAAAACCTTCCCGATTAGGAGAGGTTGTGGAATGATTGCATTCAGAATGAGATCAGAAAGAACCATCTTGGGGCAGCCAAACAGGGGGAGGAGGATGACAATGTGGCATTGTTAGCAAGAGGCAAAAAGGGTAGAGCAAAGAAGCAAGCTTCCAATAGTGGAGGCAAAAGAAAAGTTAAAGGCAAGCAACAAAACAAGGAGAAGGACTATTCCAAAGTCAAATGTTGGAATTGTCAAAAGTTGGGACACTATGCTATTGTGTGTTCGAAGAAGAGGAATAAAAAAGGGATAGACAAACCCATGGCAGCTTCTGCAGAGATAGAGCTCTTCTCAGAGAGCTTTGATAAGGAGTTTGGGTTCATAGCTTGTGAGGCCACTAGTGCAAGATCACCTGCCATACAGGTTCAGAGGGAGTGTGCATTCCCCGCTACTAGCAGAGCATCTTCTAGCATTTGGTATGTTGACAGTGGTGCTTCCCCCACATGACAGGAGTCAGAGAATACTTCTCAGAGCTTTCAGAGGGTGATATTGATATGGAGGTAGTACTTGGTGATGACAGCATTGTTAGAGCAGTCGATGTGGGGACATTGACATTTGATAAGGGACCCAAACTTCCCTTGAAAGTGTCAGATGTTTTATATGTGCCTAGAATGAAGAAGAACTTGATATTCGTCTCAGCACTCGAGGATAAAGAGTATGATGTGTTGTTCAGGAGAGGGTAGGTGCTTATATATCCTAGGGGAACTCCAGCTTCTTCAGCCAGAGAGATTGGTGTACAAGTTCTCATTCCAGCTCCTGATGGCATTGAGTAGCATCACCTGAGATAGGACTGACAGCAGATCTAGCAGTTCAGAGTTGTGTGAGATTTGGCACCACAGAATTGGGCACATATATCATGGGGCCTTGAGTACATTACGAGAGATCACCACTAGTTTGCCAGATTTCAGTTCTGATCACCTTGATGTACATAGCAGTGTTTTAAAAGCCGGCCAGCTCAGAATTGACTCAGCCGAGTTGGTCCGAGCCAGTAAAAAAATTTGCGACTCGGCCGTCGAACCGGTTCGGTCGGCCGAGTCTGTATCAACTAGGCCAGGTCACTTCATGCGGCCATTAAACCCCAAAAACACGATTTTTTTTTTATGTTTTTTCCGAGTGTGGGGGACTCCAAATGGTTTTATTAATTGGCTTTTTGGTCTTTGGGGTCCATTCCCCTCTCCTAGTATTGATATGCTATTCAAGTTTCATGGTAATGTTAAATTCTTAAAGTAAAAGTGGCATTCTCCTTAATCTTCATTTTCATCATTTTACTTAAATTTTTAACATTACCATGAAATGACTCAGAATGTTTGAGAGTGGTTCCGGCCTCATTAAATTTCATATGGAGAAAGTAGAATTTTAGATTTCATTCAAAATCCAGCAGACTTATCAGTTTTTCAAGATTTCGGGATTGGGAGATTGCAATGTTTCCATTGAATTTTGTCATGTATTAGGGTATGGAACTCGTATTTAATCAAGAGCACCAATCCCTCTATGTACCTTGATGTTAGTGACATTGGTTGTCGAACTCCTCCACGATTCGCTCCCAAACCGGGAGCTTCTAAAAATGTCACTCCCGCTCCCGTTTTCGCTCTCGCTCCCCACTTTCACTCCTGCTCCCAAGTAACACTGACCCAAATGATGTTGGCAACTCTAGCAGTAGCCAGTAGTACTGGTCACAGACTTTTGTTGTAGGGGCCATTTATAGCCTCCTTGGTTATGTGTTTTTGTTTTGATCTCTATATCATCATCGTGTATGTATTGGACAATGCACTAGGTGCCATTTTGATATAATGGATATATTCATGAGCCTACCTTGATCATATGTTGTCTTCTATCTATATTCTGATGTGTGTGTTTAGAAACATGAATGAAAAATATTTAAAATTATGTGTTTTTATAAATATATAATATATATATATATATATATATATATATAATATATATATATATAATGTATTTTTTACAACGACCGAGTCATTGAAATCGAGTCAGCCGAGTCGATACCGAGTTAGAGTCAGAGTCGGAGTCAGAGTTTTAAAACATTGGTATGTAGAGGATGTGCTATGGAGAAGTTTTCCAGATCCCCTTTTCCCAGTAGTGATAGCAGAGCGATCGGGATCCTTGACTTGATTCATACCAATTTGAGTGGTCAGATGTCTCATGTATCCTTGAGTGGCTATGAGTACTATGTTTTATTCATTGATGACCACTCAAGGAAGACCTGGATTTATTTCTTAAAGACCAAGAGTGAGGTTTTCAAGTGGTTTCAAGAGTTCAAAGCTCTTGTGGAGACCTAGACGGGTAGGAAGATCAAGGTCCTCAAGTCGGACAATGGAGGGGAGCATACCCTTAGTGAATTTGTTGATTTTTGTGCTGAGGTAAGCATTAGGAGGGAGTTCGCATTTCCTTACAACCCCCAGCAAAATGGGGTTGCAGAGAGGAAGAACAAATCCATTGTAGGGGTTGCCAAAGCCATGCTTCATGATCAGGGGTTACCTTTATTTTTGTGGGCAGAGGCCTGCAACATTGTTTTGTACTTGCAGAACATGTGTCCACATCGTGCCTTGAGGAATGTGACTCCGAAGGAGGCTTTTTCTGGGAAGAAGCTTGATGTTGGGCACTTTCATATCTTTGGGTGCCTTACATATTCATATGTCCCCAAGGAGAACAGGACCAAGCTAGAGCCCACTATAGACAAGGGAATCTTGTGGGTTATAGCAAGACCTCGAAAGCTTATTGGATTTATATTCCTGCGCAAAGGAAAGTGGTTGTCAAGCGAGATGTGAAGTTCGAGGAGGAGAGAGCTTTCAGGAGGTCACGGGAGTTAAGAGTATCCAAAGTCACCAGACCCTCAGGAGCAGTTGAGTTAGTCACAGGGTCCAGTGGTCAGGGATTATGAGGTACATCGATTACAGTGTTAGGTCCATCAATGAGCAGTGGCTCTCAGAGTCAGGTGTGTGGTTCCTCGGGTAGCATGCAGGGCAGTCCGCAGAGCAGTTCACAAGGTAGTCAACTAAAGGACAATTCGCACTGTACTTCAGCATCTACAAGCATGAGGTCAGTTGACAGGCCTTCAGGAGTTCAGGCTTCTGATGATGATGAGGATTCTTTCACTCCGGTGGGAGAAGTATGCTTAGGGAAGAGGAAGCCCAAGTGGCTTCAAGATACCTTGCACAAGGCCACATTAGTTGCTAAGCCATAGAGACAAGTTAGAGAGAGTAAACCACCTGAACAGTTATGTAGTTACATGGCATTGGTAACAAGCATTGTTGACTCCGAGCCTTCTAGTTATCAGGAGGCAGCCAGCGAGCAGGTCTGGAGAGAGGCCATGATGGAGGAGTATTCTTCTATTATGAAGAACGATGTTTGGGAGGTAGTGCCGAGACCTGAAGGTAAATCAGTGGTTACTTCCAGATGGCACTACGAGATAAAGCATGTTGCAGGTGGCAGCATCGAGAAGTTCAAAGCTCAATTTGTGGTGAGAGGGTTCTCACAGGTAGAGGGAGTTGACTATGAGGAGACCTTCGCTCTCGTAGCTCGGTATACATCTAGTCGCTCCATTATATCGATTGCAGCAGAGATGGGTTCGAAGATCCACCAGATGGATGTGAAGACCGCATTTCTCAATGGCTTCATTCAGGAGGAGGTTTATATTAAGCAACCATAAGGCTTTGAGGTGCATGGGAAGGAGTCCCATGTATGCAGATTGAAAAGGGCACTCTATGTAACAAATAAAATATATAAATAATATAAATATAATGTAAAAGATAATAATCATAAATAATTATTAGTTAATTAGTAATTAGATTGACGAGGCATGTCTAAATGAGACATGACTCTTCATAGACACTTGCGTGATATATAAGCAAGCCTCTTGTTCCCATTGTAAATCATTCTTATTCTTATTCTTATTCATTTTAATATTATATTTATATCCTTAATGGATAATTTGATATTCCAAGTCTTTTGAAGTAATTAATCTGTAGAAGTAACTTTGTTCGCTTCATTTGGTATCAGAGCAGTCCAGTGCTCTGGGTTGCTTAACCTGTGCATAGAGCTCGTTCTCCTATCCAAATCTTTGACTATCGGAATTTGTCAACCTTGTTGTTGTATAATTGAAGCATTTTGCTCAATATTTGCGAGTTTCTCCTTTTCTCCGTTTTCTAGGCGCTTTGGCCATTAAAAAAAAATATATATATATATATATATAATATATATATATATATATATTAAAAAAATAAAAAATAAAAGAAAAAACAAAATGGATACAAAATCTCATACCAAGTATATTTAAAAACTTTTACGTGGAGAAGCCCGTGGTTTTAAAAACAACCCATGGTAATTGCCCATGGTATTTTAAAAAGTTGAAAGAAAAAAAAATAAATAAATAAAAAACAAAAAGAATACATTTTACTTTTTACGTGGAGAACATTTTAACAGAGGTTTTAAAAACAACCCATGGTAATAACCCACGGTATTTTAAAAGTTAAAGAAAAACAATGATACAAAAGCTCTTACGTGAAAGGTAAATATTATTTTTTAAATGAGGTTTTAAAAACAACTCATGGTAATAGCCCATGGTATTTTAAAAATAAAAGATATTTTGATAACATTGGAGACAAAAAAGTGTGATTTAAATAATTTTAATCGTTCAAATCTAAAGCTTGAAACCGTACCAAGAGTCACATCTCATCCAAATTTTCTGAGAAAAAAATATTATTATATTATAAAAAAGGATACTATATAAGCCTTATATGGTTACATATAAAAGGAAAAGTGGGTCTCAAAAAAATATATATAAATTTATATAATATAAATTTATAATATATATAAATTAAAATTATATAATAATAAAATAATTATAACTATATATATTAAAAATGTGATTATATTAAAAAAAATTTATAAAAAGAGTCACAAAAAAAAGAGAATTAAATTATTAATTTTTTAAAAAAAAAGGAAATTAGTAGAGTCAAGGCTATTTAAAAGAAAAGAATATTTGAAATATATATATATATATATATATATATAAATAAGGGTTATTTAAAAAAAAAATCAAGTTGACATGTTGACGTAAAAACATCAACGCAAAATGGAAACTAGTGAGGGAAGATTTCCTAAAACTTTTAATAAATGTGTTGACACACTATTTCAAATCAAATGATCGCTCACAGGAAGGGACATCATAATCTCTATCTATCCTGCTGAAAGAAGTAATTATGTTAGTCCTAAATGTGCTAACCAATTGGTGAATCCTGAATCAAATATAGTTGAAACAAATGTTTTTGGCAAACAATACGATATAAGCAATTTACACCTAAATATTGGAGATTATACTTTTACCTCAAAATTCACCGTGTAAACCTTACGTTTTGACGACAGTGACATTGACAGTGACATTGTTTTAGGGTTACCTTGGATGGAAACTCTAAGTTCCTTTATTCTAAATACAAAGAAGAAGTTTTTAACATTTTCTTACAAGAAGAAGAAAATAACGCTCCAAGATTTTACACTAAAATCAAATTCAGTAACACCAAAAGATATCTCAGATATTTCAAAAGTAATGTCTCAAGAAGATAAAAAGGTATTACAAAATATGCAAAAAGAAATTGACAAAATCAATGTTGACAAAAATGAAGAAGTTTCTCGATTTAAAAACCATAGTGAAAAATTATTGTCGCAAATTAAGAAACTTAAGAAGGATAAAAAGTCATCAAAAAACAAGGTACAACAACTTATCGAGAAAGAAACATTAAATGTAGGAATTCAAGTTGATGACAAAACAACAAATACCGATTCAGTGAATGTCACAACTCAAGAAGAAAACAAGCAAGTTAAAGAAATGACACGCTTAGATGTTGCAGTTCAAACAATGAACATCCCAGGTGAATGTTCCATAACCAACTCAACAACATCTTCGCCAGAAGAAAATATAAAAATTGCCACATGCCCAATAAGGGAAAGTCAAACAAAAAAAGCACCCTATCGGCATCTGAATCATGAGAGTAGACAACTCAACCATGCTACGTATCAGGACCATTTAGACCAGAAACAACAAACTGATGTTCCCGAGAAGAGTGATGTAATCTCAATCCAGTGTTATGCTATTGCTAGCAAGTCATTACAAAATTCTAGTGATCAGAATATTATACAGAAAATTACTCTGGGATGGTCTGATCCCTTCTCAGTGCGACAATTTTGTTTATCATTAAGAAGATCATATCAACTTGTATCGACAAGGATGACTATTCTGAGACAGAAAGACTTTCGAAGCCGAAAATGAGATCAAGCCTTTTTAATCGACAAGTTTTGAGGACAAAGCTTTTTGAGGAAGGAGGCAATGTAACGAATAAAATATATAAATAATATAAATATAATGTAAAAGATAATAATCATAAATAATTATTAGTTAATTAGTAATTAGGTTGAAGAGGTGTGTCTAAATGAGACATGACTCTTCATGAAGAGACACTTGCGTGATATATAAGCAAGCCTCTTGTTCTTATTGTAAATCATTCTTATTCTTATTCCTATTCATTTTAATATAATATTTATATCCTTAATGGATAATTTGATATTCCAAGTCTTTTGGAGTAATTAATCTGTAGAAGGAACTTTGTTCGCTTCACTCTATGGCCTGAAGCAAGCTCCTAGAGCTTGGTACTTTAGGATAGATACATACTTGCAGCAGTTGGGTTTCACAAAGAGTGAGGCTGATCCGAACCTATACTTCATTGTGGTGGGTGAGGAGCCTCTCGTTCTAGTGTTGTATGTTGATGACTTGATCATCACTGGTGCAGGGAGACTCATTGAGGGCTACAAGAGAGATCTTGCTTCAGAGTTTGAGATGAAGGATATCGGCTTGATACATTATTTTCTATTTTCTGGGATTGGAGGTGTGGCAGGAGGAAGAGCATCTCTTCCTGGGACAAGGGAAGTACATTATGGATATTCTTAGCAGATTTCACATGGAGGACTACAAACCCATGTCTACACCTATGATCACTAACTGGAAGAAGCTTCACGCTTTTGATTCCGAGTTGGTGGATCCTACTCTATACAGACAGTTGATTGGTTGTTTGATGTATTTGGTCAACACTCGAGCAGATATATGTTTTGCAGTTAACACTATGAGTCAGTTCATGTGTGAGCCCAGGAGAGTGCACTGGGTGGCTGCAAAACACATTCTTCATTACTTGTAGGGGACTGTGGATTTTGGTCTAGATTATAGATAGGGAGATGGAGTGAGACTGGCAGTGTACACGGATTCAGATTGGGCAAGTTGTGCTTCCGATAGGAAGAGTACTTTCGGGAGTTGTTTTGGGCTGGGTTCAGCAGTGGTGTCGTGGATCAGCCAGAAACAACAGTCAGTTGCATTGAGTTCAGCTGAGGCAGAGTATATGGCTGCTAGTTTGGCTAGTTGTGAGGCCATATGGCTTCACAAAATGTTGTTTGTTCTATTTGGTCAGGCATTGAGACCTTCAGTAATTTACTGTGATAATCAGAGTTGCATAAAACTCACGGAGAATCCAGTTTTTCATGACAGGTCAAAGCATATTGAGATCAAGTATCACTTCATCAGAAACTATGTCTAAAAGGGAGCTGTCAAGTTTGAGTACATTTCCACAGATGAGCAAGTAGCGGACATTTTCACCAAAGCCTTACCATGGGGCAAGCATGTCTACTTCAGAGACAAAATGGGAGTGGTGATGAACACTTTCATCGGTAAGAGGGAGTGCTAAAATTTGGGTATCAGAGGACAAGTGGTTCCCTAAGGCTTTGATCTTTGGCCTAGGGAAAAGTGTCCAAATTTATTTGTACTTTTCTCCTAAAGCGACATTATAAGTGGTAAAGTTACATTTTAATTTAAAGATGACTTTATTAAACTCAATGAAGAATTAGAAAGTGAAAAAATGACTATGGAAATAAAAGGCTAAGTGGGTCTTTATTTAAGTGGGTGAGTTAAAAAATAGAAAGTGAGAATTAAATGCACATTTATTCTCATCCCTAGATCTAAATGAATCTCAACCATTAGATCTTAGGGTAACTCAAAAGGTCATTTAGAGAATAAAAAGAGAAGAGAAGAGGAAAAGAGCATTCATTCTTTCATGAGCATTTAAGAGAAAGAGAAGAGAGAGCAAGGAGAAAATTTCTAAGCAGTGAGGAAGTGAAGGAGAGTAGCAAGAAGATATTTCAGCAAATCTGGGCAGCAGCATTTATTGGCATGCATCCCAAGGCAAAATCATATAGTAGGAAAAAAGGCACAGGAATCTAGGAAGAGGGAAATTTCGAGGCATATTTGGGCACGAATTTCGAGGCAATCGTACTGTTGTAATTTGTACGGTTTGTACAGTCCATACAGCAAGTTCTGTGCACATTTTCTGAGGTTGGTTGTACAGCATTTAATGTTGTTTTATTGCTGTAAAAATTATGTTTTGACTGTTCGCTGATTGGCACGATTTTCGAGGTGGAGTTCAAGCACGGAAATCGAGATAATTCTTAATTTGTGGTTGCTGGAATTTTTACTGTGTATTTCAGTTGCTCTGTAAAATCATTTTCAGAAATAAATAAGAACTCTCAAACTGGTTTTCCCCAAGACTTAAAGAGGGTTTTTCTAGGGTCACATTGGCCAAAAATCACTGTGTTATTTTTTATGTGGCTGCCATAATTTTGTTGTGTTTTATTTCTGCAATTTCAGCAGTTGTGAAATCTCTAAATTAGTGTTTTCAGAAAATTATTGTTATTTCCAGATTTTAGAATTTTTATCATGCTTGGATTTATAATCTAAATGCATGTAGTGATAAGGAAAACTGATAACCGGAGTGGGGGTTGAAATTTCTTCAATAGGTATGGATTTGTTAGAAGCTCATCAAGCTTGGGTAGACTGTTACGGGAAAAAAAATCTTTGTATAAATGATGAAGGAGAGACAATCCAAATCCAAAGTATCAAGAGAAAAGTATATTTACGCTTCATCTCAGCAATGCAAATGAAGTGTTGCTTAAGGAAAGGTTGTTAGGCATATGCAGTTCAAGAGGTAAGTAAAGAGAAAGGATCGTCCTTAGAACAATATCTGGGGTTAGCCGAATTTCCGGATATTTTTCCAAAGAAACTACCAGGATTACCTCCTAAAAGAGAATTGGATCTCATAATAGAATTGAAACCTGCTAGGATTTAAGGTATTAATTCTGGAAAGGACATTACAAGTCTGGGTACGAAGTAGCTCCGACCGTGGAAGTTCGATCAGTGGTTGTCGACACCCATTGCGCGCCATATCACAGGCAGGGAGTCTTCGTGCATACCAACAAAGAAATCGGAATGCACACCAATTTGATCGTCTTGTGCTCAGTCTTTAACTACAGGGACTTGAGGCATGAAAACAACATGGTTTATAGGCAAAAAAAGTCCCAATATGAAGAAATGGCATATTTTGAAATATCCATCTTACTGGAAAACTGAGTAGACAGACTATCAATATCCTGACACAATTTGTTGATCGATGACCCTGATCTCACTCCCGACACCTCGCTTATCGGTAATGTCTTGACACAAAAATATGACTTGTCGACTTCTCTATGATCGGAACAAATTTCTCCAACAAACTTTTCAAAGCAAATTATGTTCATAGCCAAGAACAGCTCTGCAAGAGACTTAGAGAAGCAGGTGACGAAAAAAGTCAAGATGGTATCCCTTACTTCTGGAAACGGCATCGCATGAAAGGCATTCAATAGACATAACAACACCATATACAACTTCTTCTGATACTCCGCACAAAACGATTACTCCTGCATATCCCGGGCCCTCCCTTATGGGAGTGAAGCCCAAAAGGGCTCTGATACCAACAATGAAACCAATATACAAACAAAAAAACTATTTTTTCACATGCTCTTCATTCACAAATATGATACAAATATATAGTTGGCTTGAGATCCAATCGAAACTAAACCTGGACAAGGAGGTTGAGATATTCTCTCAACGAAAAACCAAACCAACTCTAAATTTACCATGTAAGCATTATCTCCAAGTCTAATCATAGATTCATGGACAATATACAAGAACTGAAGTAATAAGGAAAGTATTGATTTCAAGGAAGAACTCCATTGTCATAGCCTTTTGTCTGTTTAACATATTTCACAACCTAGAAGATTTTGCTTCTCAAACTTGCGAAATGCCAATTTTTCTCATCTTAGGAAACATGGACAAACTGAAAAGAAATTTTGAATATCAATGCCAGTCAAGTATAACATCTGAAACCCAAGGTGGTTCCTTAATGCCCTAATACTACCTATGACTCATTGCCCGAGTCCTAACCTTCAAAAGTTGCATATGTTCAAAAAGCAATAACTCATTCACTTTTGCATAAAATGTGAATGATCCAGCTCAAGCCTACTTTTCCATATTAGACATTTATACACTTAAATGTTTCATAATTTAAATACAAAAATGTATATGACAATGACACAGTTGTCCCTCATGAAGCCTTTGGTTTTGATTTCAGCATCATAAATCCAATAAAAACCATCAAGAAACTAAGGATAGCAATCCCAGTTACTGTCGGTATTATAATTGCATATTCCTTCGGAAGAAAATATTTATGAACAAAGTGATCACCATCCATAAAAGGCTGCATAGAGGATACAGAAAGATGGTTAGGCAAATCTTTCATATTAACCTCGTTGAATATCCAATATATAATACAATAATTTAGGATTTTTATTACCAGAATGATAACCCAGAATGTGTAGTATGCAAATAGGGAGAAACTAAAAGTCAGCAAAAAGAAGCCAATTGCCTTGTCTCCAAACTCCATCTTAAATATTAAAAGTCAAGCAAGCCTTGGAATTGTTTCACCTGCCAAGATAGTTATATAGTTATATCTGTCACGTCATGACTCATAAGCAGATATTTTATTGTTACAAAGGAAAATGTGCATGTCATATTGGAGCCAAAAAATAACAAAACAAAAAATAAGAAGTTGAATAAAACAAATCTACGAAGATAATGTATCTACAACACCAGAAAACGCATAACAGGAGTAGAAAACATGGAATAGGGACAATTTTAGTTGGAAGACGTAGTAAAAGAAAAAAAGTATGCTTCCTTATCGAATGATTAGATTAATGTTTTTTCATTATGGTTTCATTTTTTTTCACACTCAGGACTTGTGGGGGACTTGATGACTCATCTTGAGTTGAAAATGGTGAGCAGTACAAAAATTTATGACAATTTTCAAAGTTTTTTTTGGGTGGATTCCAAAAAGTAGTTTGTGAAAATTGTTGCTCACTTGACAACCAGATACACCTGTCCAAATCTGGCTGCAGTTGTGAAGAAGCTGGCCTAGAAATAGTTGCAGTTCCATTTGGTTGTGAACCAACTCCTAGAAATAGTTTCAGTTCCATTTGGTTGTGAATCAACTATTTCAGCTGGGAGTTGATGGTATATTGTGGAGATGCATCCTTCCTGTTGAAGTACCAGAAGTGTTGTAAGAAGCCCATAAACCAGTGGCTAGTCAACATGCTGCCTGAGAACAAGCCACCATGCATATACTCTTGGTAGGTTTATGGTGGTCAACATGGTTAAATATGCTTACCAGGTGCACAAATTCTGCCAGGGAGTTATCAAAATTTTTACTTGAAAATATTATTGCACAGTTTGGTTGTCAATTGGAGATCATCTCAATGACAGGGGCACTCATTTCCTGAATAAGATGGTGCATGCTTTAACCACCTAGTATATGATCTAGCTGACACAAGTACTCCATATTATCTGCATGCAAATGGACTAGTGCAATCTACTGTAAAGATTATTTAAAATGTAATATTGAATGCATAGATTGGAACTCGATTACCACAAGTGTAACTGATTAAGGTGATCTATGGGAAGGAAGTTGAGGTACCAATGGAATTTGTAGTGCCTTGTGAATTGTTGTGGAGGATGAATGGGCAGAGAAGCAGTGTCGCAAAGAAAGATTGCAGACATTGTAGACGATTGATGGAAAAAAACTGAATATGTAGTAGCATAACAGACGACGAAAGAGAGACATGATAATTGGTTAAACCTAAATGTCCAAGGGATGGTGATCTGCGTTGTTTTTTGATAGTACGTACAAGGACAAACCTGGAAAGATGAAACTTCATTGTTTGGGAATCTACATCTTGACTCATTTGTGAGGACAGCTTAGCGAAACTTGCAAAAACTAATCAAGTGAAGCAATTCTAGGGAAAGGGTGGTATTTGCCTGCTAGAATTATTCCATTTGTAGATGCTTGGCAATTGAGGCTGCCAAGGACAGATCATTTAGGTATAATCAGAGTTTTTTACAGTGAACGTAAAACTTCTGCTGCATTGCCATTTATTTCTTTCACACCTAGTATAGCCTAAATTCCTAATCATCATAATGTCATTTTTGTCTAAACAACTTATATCACCATTGGCAATTTTCAGCAAGACCATTACTTGCAATGCCCATACAAAGCTACGATTAAGGAATCCAACCAATTTAAAAATGAGATCAGTTATAGGAAATTTCCAAAGTCAAGGTTTTATCTTGTCTTGATTCCCAGGTTATAAAATTCAAAGAAATATGGTGTAGAAAACTATGAAAATTTAATATGCATTTAGCCCATGGGTGTATGGTCTAGCAGCAAGCAGCAAGGTAATTGAGCTAGTTTTAATGCAAAGACCCAGGTTCAAAAACCCACGTGGGTACAGATGAGGCCAAGCACAATCTTGGGTGAATTTGACAGTATAGAAACACCTCTCATAGCACAGAATATGGTGTATAAGTCATTAAAAATAATATTCATTTAGCCAACAGGAGTGTGGTTTAGTGGCAACAGCAGCAAGGTGATTGGTCTTGTACTAATATAGGGACCTGGGTTCAAAAGCCACAAAATGTGTGCAGCTGAGATCAGGTGCAAGTCCTGGGTGATTTTGATAGCATAGAAATGGTTCTTGTAGTGTGGAAGCTTAGCCAAAGGGGCAGCTATAAGCAGTATATCCAAAAAGAAAATTAATAATAATATGCATTTCAAGCAACTCCAAATGGAGATGTGTTAAAATTGGCAACTAAGGCCAAACTCCATCTGGGTCATCTTACTCATGGCTGATAATATTTTTATTAGACTCCTCTTGTCGAGGTGTAGGATTGATCTAAAGATCATCCGATTCCGATAAGTATTTATGGAGATATGAATTTATTTTGATTATGGAATTATTATCAAGCCTACCAACAACTCATGTAGGCTCAGAAGCCCAACAGTCGCACCTATTCAATTATCATCAGATGTGTATAAATACAGGAGGACTTTTCCTCATTTGGACTCACTCAACTCATCACATCTCTCTCTCTCCAACGCAAAAAAGAGTCTCTTCTCTCCTGCGCAGTTGGTGACTCTTCTCTCACACGTGTGGAAGGAAGCTGCTAAACCTGAAGCTGCAACTCCAAATCCAAAGTTTGACCAGTGTTGACCATCAGATCTCCTCCTCTAAACTGCGTTGTAGGTCCATCTGGACCTCTTCTGAAGGCCGCATTTTTTGGTGGTGGAATCAAGTTGATCCGATTGTCGTTTGCGAGATATCAACTGCCTAGTTTTGATGATAAAGCCGCTAACGCTGATGCTGCTGATCTAGGGTTTGCTACCGCTGATATAAATCAGATTTATTGTACTATTTCTCCCTGCTGAATTATTGAAGATAAAAAAAGATTTGATCAAAGGGTGGGTTTGTCCCTAGCTAGCTGCCACATCTTGTGTCTCTTGTCTTGGCTTGTTTTCTGTTGATCGTTTAATGTTCTATCTGCACTTATGCACATGTGATTGCTAATCTGTGAATAATAATAAGAAAGAAAAGTAAATTACTCTAAGCATAGAACACACCATAAATTAACATGGTAGTAGAGCTAAGGTGAAGACAAAGCCCGAGCAAGAGCAAGAGCAATCACCGAAGAGAAGATTGGCAAGGCTATCCTAAAAGAACTATGGGGTCCTCATCACTCTTTCCTGCCAAAGACAAGCTCTGTGAGAAAGTTGATTATCACGGATGGAAGATGTCTATCGATCTAACCTTAGAAGATCAAGGAGTATTGAACCATGTGAGAGGCAATATTGTTGAGCCTCCATCAAATGCAACCGTTGATGCCAAGAACAAATGGAAAACCAGTGAAGTCAAAACAAAGAAGATCATCCGGGACTCTATCGACAAGTGCTTGGTGGCCTACATCTCCAACCTAAACACCTCCAAGGAAATCTATGATAGACTGGTGAGTTTATTTAAAGTTAATGATGCAAATCAAGTTCTGTTTCTTAGAAATAAGCTAAAGGAAATTAAGAAGGGCAAAGATGAGAGTATGCAAGCATACTTCTTAAGAATCACCGAGATCAGGAATGATCTCCTATATATTGGGGAGACTATTACTGATAGGGAAATGGCACTCACGACTCTTGGAGGATTACCATCCGAATGGTACGTGTTCAGAACTACTCTTCTGAACAATAATGTAATTCCTGGTTTCGAGGAATTAATGGCTAGATGCATTCAAGAAGAAACAAGGGTTGAAGAGCAAGAAATGCCCATGCCTAAAGGTCCTCCTATTGCTTTTTCTTCTCATGCTAAGAAAAAGAAAAATTCCGGGACTAAATCAAAAAGAAAGGCTAGACCTAAGGATGGAAGAAAAGGACGATGTTTCATTTGCGATAAACCAGATCACTATGCAAGGGAGTGCCCTGATAGAAAGGACTCACACCGGGACGATGATCAAAATCCATCTCATGGCAATCAAAAGAATGGCAAATTCAATAGCAAAGGTAAAAGGAGTGTTGGTAATCAAGGAAGAGGACAACCATTCGAGAAGGCTAAAAATTCCAGGTATGAATCCAACATTGTTGAAAGTAAGCAGGATGAATATTATCTACCAGCTGCTCTATCTACCTCTACTCCTTCGGACTCAATGGGAATTTGGCTCATTGATAGTGGTGCCTCAAGGCACTTCACTGGTTACAAAGAAGTTCTCCATAATCTGATAGAGAAAGAAACTAACCTAGAAATTGTCCTTGGAGATAATATGAAATATCTTGTGAAAGGTGTAGGCCATGTCTCTCTTAAATTGAATCAAGGTAACGCGATCCACTTACAAGATGTATTATATGTACCTGACCTCAAGAAGAACCTGGTGTCTATCTCGGCAATGGAAGACAAAGGCTACAAGGTGAACTTTAGCAATGGCAAGGTACGTATATGGAAAAACAGAGTTAAAGATGCTTTCACTCTTGGGTTTGGAGTTGATTCATTATATCAGGTCGGTGGAAGTCCGCTAGGTGTCATGTCTTGTGACACATCTCTTCAGTCCGAACTTTGGCATTGGAGGTTTGTCCACCTTCATTATAAAGCTCTACCCAATGTAAGACAAATGGTAACAAGGATGCCCGAATTCTGAGTAGAGAAAGAAGGTGTATGTCCGGGATGTGCCAAAGGAAAGCTCAAAAGGGGACCATTCCCCTCAAGCCAAAGCAAGACCTCCGACATATTACAATTGGTTCACTCAAACATATTTGGTATGATGCCTATGAACTCCATGGGAGGATATTTATATTACCTTACTTTTACAAATGACTATTCTCGAAAGACTTGAATATACTTCTTGAAGAAGAAGGATGAAGTGTTCTCTTGGTTTCGACACTTCAAAGCCTTGGTCGAGAATCAAACCGAAAAGAAGATCAAGATCTTAAGGACTAATAATGGGACTGAATATGAATCTAACGAGTTTCATGACTTTTGTAAAGAAGCTGACATCAAGAGGGAGACTACTACACCATATACTTCTTAACAGAATGGTGTGGCGGAAAGGAAGAACCGTACAATTGTGGAAGTTGTCTGTGCCATGCTCCATGATCAAAGAGTTCTGAAGTTTTTATGGACCGAAGCTGCAAATACTGCCATATATGCACAAAATCGATGCCGTCATCAAGCATTGGGTTCCAAGACTCCTGAAGAAATGTTCACCAATAAGAAACCTAACGTATCTCATTTTAGAATTTTTGGAAGCCCTGTATATTTTCATGTGCCGAAAGAGAAAAGGAATAAATTGGGTGCATCTGGAAAGAAAGGAATCTTCGTGGGCTATGTTGAAAATACTAAGGGCTATAGAATCGATGTTGCCAATCAAAGGGAAGTCGTGATTAGTCATGATGTCACCTTTGACAAAGATATGGCTCTCAGCAAGGTCGATAATCTTCCAACTTTGAGGAACTCTCAAGAAGCTGACACCAGGGAATCGAAAGAAAAGGATGATGAATCAATGCCTAATGAAAAAGAACCCACGGATCCTATTGATCCACCAGAGCCTTCCTTTTCTAGGAAGAGGCCCTCTTGGCTTAGAGGGCTACTCGATGATGCTGAAGGACACACTGCACCCCGAGGAACCTTCTGTGAAAGTAAGAAACCCAATAGGTATCAGGGATACCTAACCATCATGAACACGATCATACAAAATAAGCCTTCTTCATTCTCAAATGTCATCAAGCATAAAGTATGGAAGGATGCTATGACCGAAAAATATGAGTCTATTATGAAGAATGATGTTTGGGAAGTAGTTCCCAGACCCCAGGACAAGACAGTTGTCACTTCTAAATGGCTTCACAGGATAAAGCATGCAGCAGATGGAAGTACAGAAAAATATAAGGCTCATTTTGTCGCTCATGGCTTCTCCCAAAAGGAAGGTATAGACTATGACGAGATATTTGCACATGTTGCCAGATATACCACCATCCGCTCAATCATAGCCCTTGCGGCTTCACAAGGATGGAACCTACATCAGATGGATGTCAAGACCGCGTTCTTGCATGGTTCGATCAAAGAATAGGTCTACGTGGAGCAACCCGAAGGATTTGAGATTTATGATCGAAAATCTCATATATGCAGGTTGAAGAAAGCCCTCTATGGGCTGAAGCAAGCACCCCGAGCATGGTATGAGAGGATTGATAGCTACTTGATGAAGCTGGGATATTCACTAGGAGTGAAGTCGATCCTAACCTTTACTTTAAGGTTGAAGATGACAAACCTCTCATACTGGTGTTGTATGTTGATGACCTCTTCCTAACAAGTGCAGACCCTCTCATTCACAAATGTAAGAGGGAGTTGGCTTCTGAATTTGAAATGAAGGACCTGGGACTAATGCACTATTTCCTAGGACTTGAAGTTTGGGAGAAGCCAAGGGAAATTTTCCTATCTCAAGGAAAATATGTGGTGAAAATTCTGGAAAGATTCGGTATGGTGGACTGCAAGCCCGTAACTACCCCAATGGAGCTTGACTTCAAAAGGTTAAGCGGTAGTGTTGCTGGACATGTTTTACGAAATGCCACCAAGTATTGTCAACTCATCGGAGCATTAATGTTCTTGGAGAACTCGCGTCTAGACATATGTTTTGCAGTCAACATATGGTTGAACCTCATCACATATATTGGATTGGTGCCAAGAATCTGTTGAAATATCTTCGTGGCACAATCACTTATGGGTTAAGATACACTGTCGGAGATGTGAGACTACTTGGATATACTAATGTTGATTAGGCAGGCAGTGTGGTGGACTGTAAGAGCACTTCCGAGTGTTGTTTCACCTTGGGATGTGCTTCGATATCCTGGATGAGTAGGAAGCAGAAGTCAGTGGCTTTGAGCATCGCCGAGGCAGAGTATATTGCTGCTAGCATGGCCTCCTGTGAGGCAGTCTGGTTGTGGAAGCTCTTCAGTGAGCTGTTTGGATTTACACTAGATACCACTGTGATCTTATGTGACAACCAAAGTGGGATTCGTTTGTTAGAGAATCCCATATTTCATGATCACTCCAAGCATATTGATATCAAGTACCACTATATTCGAGATATGGTGTAGCGGGGAGCTATAAGGCTCCAACATATCGGTACAGATGAACAGGTCGCCGACATTTTGACAAAGCCCCTAGGGAAAGTCAAACTCCTAACTTTTCGAGAACAACTTGGTGTTGTTCAAAGACCCTCTGATGAGGGTCCTGTATGATGCATTGAGACCTGGGAGCTCCGAGGGGGTGCGGGATACTTTTTTGGAGTGACATATGACTACAGGGTGATTCACTATCCCCTAGTGGTGTACATGTACACCCTGTGGCGACTATGTAGCAGGATGATTAGTTCTCCTGTGAGACCTGGATGATGTGTTTTCCATGGCGATTATGTAGCAAGATGATTAGTTCTCCTATGAGGACGGGATTGATTAAGTTCTCCTGTCAAGGCATCCTACCCATGCAGTTTAGGACTCATGGGAAGTACCTCTCATCTGATCAATGAGCAGGGAAATGAAGTTAGGGACCATAGTTGTACCGATGGACACATCGTTGTATCTACCGTACTCCCTACGATAGGATGAGCTTCATTGATCTGGGATCAATGATACTGGTCTGGGACCAGTGGTAGGAGTTGTACCCACTATGAAGCTGACTTCGAGTCGGTTGAGACTGGTCTGGGACCAGTGGTACATGTTGAGTATGGAGCATGATTGTTTAGAGGTCTTTGTTTCAGCCGGATGTATACCCTAGGAAGTTTGTACACCCCTCCACGCAGGGGGTGCGGGGGAGACTTGTCCCCCCCGCTAGGGTCTGGAGGGGCTAATCCCCCTCGGCTGGGGGGTCCAAGGGCCAGCGGTCCCCCGGCGGGGGTTCGAGGGCAGCGCCCCCGAAGCTAAAAACAGATGTAAAATTGCCTTGTAAAAGTATAGTAATTTCTAGTCAATCTGGGCTGTTCATTAAGCGGATGATCTGACGATAGAACTTATGTTTAGTTTAGGGTTTTTTGCCCTAGAAGGCAACCCCCTCTCTTTGTATGAGGGCATTGTATTGAGTCTATGTAATATATGTGTATTCTCTGAGAGAGAAGCAGAGAGGTGAGACTGTGAGAGAAAACAGAGGATATTATAGCGGATCTGTTGTAGGTTGTGTCTCTTCATTTTACTAGATAATAGAAAGGAAGCACTGGCTGTTCGGGGTGGATGTAACCCAAACTGGGTGAACCACGTGTATCTGTGTCTCTCTTGTTTTATGCGTTTTCTGTGTTTATATTTCTACAATATTTTATGTGTTCCATTGCTCCGTAATATATAATTTTCTACACTGGTATCAGAGCCGAAGGTCTATTTGGCTGATAAACTCGCAGGAAAGAAGGGTTCCTCGTTCGAGTGGGAGTAATGGCGGAAGATGGTAAGTTTAGGGTAGAGAAATTCAACGACCAAAACTTCTCGCTGTGGAAGATACAGATGGAAGATTATCTGTATCAAAAAGATCTATACCTACCATTGGGCGAAAAAACAAAGATGCCGACGGGTATGACAGATGAAGAATGGAACCTTCTCGATAGAAAGGCACTCGGAACAGTACGATTGTGCCTCGCAGCATCGATTGCCTTCAACATTTCGAAGGAAACAACGACAGAGGGTTTGATTAAGGCATTGGAGAAACTATATGAAAAACCCTCGGCCTCAAACAAGGTATTTCTTATGAAACAGTTATTTAATATGACGATGTCGGAAGGTGGATCTGTTGCAGATCATTTAAATGATTTTAACACTGTTACAAGTCAGTTATGCTCTGTAGGGCTAAACTTTGATGATGAAGTTAGAGCTTTGTTATTCTTGTGCTCATTACCAAAAAGTTGGAATGGTTAGTAATGGCCATTAGTAACTCTGTTTCTGGATCTAGTACTTTAAATCTTGATGATGTTGTCGGTGCTATCCTTAGCGAGGAAATGCGACGGAAAAGCTCCGGTGAGACATCGGGTAATGCTTTGAGTGCAGAGTCTAAGGGAAGAAAAATGGAAAGAGGAAAGAGCTCAGGATATCGTAGTAAATCAAGGAAAGGAAAATCCAAGTCCAGATCGGGGATAGTGTGCTGGAAATGCGGAAAGAAATAACACCTAAAGAAAGACTGTAGATCTCGGAAGGGAAAAGAAGGAGATACACAACAAGAAAACAACATGAAGCAAATGTGACAGGTGAGGTGTCACAAGATGCTTTGTTTCTTTCTTTCGAAAATATTACTGATTCCTGGGTGGTAGATTCAGGGGCCTCATTCCACGCCACACCTGATAAGAAATACTTTCATGACTATGTTCAAGGAGATTTTAGACAAGTCCGTTTGGGTGATGATAAACCCTGTAAAATTGTTGGAATGGGTAAGGTTCTTGTAAAACAACAAAATGGAAACCAACGGCTACTAAAGGAGGTAAGGCATGTTTCAGATCTAAAGAAAAATCTGATTTCAACAGGGCAGTTAGGCAGTGAAGGTTGTGTGACAACTTTCACAGATAAAACTTGGAAGGTCACCAAAGGAGCCCTGGTAATAGCAAAAGGCGAAAAAGGTTGGTACATCGTATTTATGCAATGGTATTTCTAACTCTGTTAATGCTTTAACTTCTAAAGGAGCAAATGCAGCATTATGGCATCATAGGCTCGGACACATTAGTGAAAAGGGGATGAAGATTCTTCACTCAAGGAATTTGTTGCCAGGTTTGAAGAATGTTGATTTGGACTTTTGTGAGAATTGAATTTATGGAAAACAGAAAAGAGTCAGATTTCTCAGAGTTGGGAAAGAAAAGAAGAGCGAAAAATTAGAGCTTGTGCATACGGATGTATGGGGACCTACTCAAGTATCATCTCTCGGTGGCTCTCGATATTATGTTACTTTATTGATGATGCAACTAGAAAACCTTGGATTTATTGTATTAAGAATAAATCTGATGTATTTGATACTTTCAAGAAATGGAAAGCTTTGGTTGAGATTGAGACAGGAAAGAAATTGAAGTGTCTTAGATCAGACAATGGAGGTGAATATTGCAGCAAAGAGTTTGATAGGTATTGTTCAGAGCATGGAATTCGTAGAGAGAAGACAGTTCCAAGAACACCACAAGAAAATAGTGTGTCAGAAAGGATGAACAGAACAATCATGCAGTGTGCAAGGTGCATGAAATTGCATACAGGATTGCCTTTACAGTTTTGGGCAGATGTTGTAGATACTGTTGTTTATCTAATAAACAGAGGGCCTTCAAGTTCCTGGGATGGTGGTGTTCCAAAGGAAGCATGGACAGGTAAAAAGGTAAACTACTCCTTTTTAAAGAAAAGAAAATAGAACAAAGTTTGAGGCAAAGTCAAAGAAATGTACCTTGATTGGATATGGTGTTAATGATTTTGGTTATCGCTTATATGATTACGAAAATCACAAAATCATTAGGAGCAGAGACGTAATATTCAATGAAAAGGTCTTGTATAAGAATCAATTGCAAGAAAAGAAACAGGAAAAAGAAAACAAGGAATATGCAGTTCTTGATGAAATCACTAAAAAAGTAAAGGTGCCTGAAAATAATAATAATCAACAACCACAACAACAACAACAACCACAAAGACCCAAGAAGACATGGATTATATGTCTAAAGTTCCATATGCATCAGCAGTTGGAAGCTTAATGTATGCAATGGTCTGCACAAGGCCTGATATTGCACATTCAGTGGGAGTTGTAAGAAGGTA
>APFE030000493.1:400453-415000 GCA_000404065.3 Pinus taeda
GGAGCATGATTGTTTAGAGGTCTTTGTTTCAGCCAGATGTATACCCCAGGAAGTTTGTACACCCCTCCACGCAGGGGGACTTGTCCCCCCCGCGGGGGTCTGGGGAGGCCGATTCCCCCCGGCTAGGGGGTCCGGGGGCCAACGGTCCCCTGGCGGGGGTTCGGGGCAGTGCCTCCAAAGCTTAAAACAGATGTAAAATTGCCTTGTAAAAGTATAGTAATTTCTAGTCAATCTGGGCCGTTCATTAGGCGAATGATCTGACGGTAGAACTTATGTTTAGTTTAGGGTTTTTTGCCCTAGAAGGCAACCCCTCTCTTTGTATGAGGGCATTGTATTGAATCTGTGTAATATATGTGTATTCTCCGAGCAAGAAGCAGAGAGGTGAGACTGTGAGAGAAAACAGAGGATATTAAAGCAGATCTGTTGTAGGTTGTGTCTCTTCATTTTGCTGGATAATAGAAAGGAAGGACTGGCTGTTCGAGGTGGACGTAGCCCAAACTAGGTGAACCACGTATATCTGTCTCCCTTGTTTTATGCGTTTTCTGTGTTTATATTTCTGCAATATTTTATGTGTTCCATTGCTCCGTAATATATAATTTTCTAACAGTACATACTCTGAGACTGACTTCGGTTCAGTGAAGGACTGGTCTAGGACCAGTGGTACCTACTATGACGCTGACTTCGGGTCGGTTGAGACTGATCTAGGACCAGTGGTACGCACTCTTAGACTGACTTCAAGTCAGTGGAGGATGATACTGGTCTAGGGCTAGTGGTAGGAGTTGTACTCACTATGACGCTGACTTCGGGTTGGTTGAGACTGGTCTGGGACCAGTGGTACATACTCTGAGACTGACTTTGAGTCAGTATGATGCATCCTTGATCATTTCTTCTTTTTCATAATTCGGACAAAAGCATAGCAGAACAGAACAAAGCAGAACAGTACAGATCAGTACAGGGCAGAACAAGACAAAGCAGAACAGGTAGAATAGAGCAGAGCAGGGCAAGGGTCAAGTTGTACAGGGCAGTGCATTTGATGGATGAATAGTAGCGATCGACAAACAGATTGCAGATGGAGTGCTCCCTAGTTGAGAGGGAGTGTTAAAATTGGCAACTAGGGCCAAACTACATGTGGGTCATCTTATTCATAGCTGATAATATTTTTATTAGACTCCTCTCGTTGAGAGGTGTGGGACTGATCTAAAGATCATCCGATTCCGATAAGTATTTATGGAGATATGAATTTATTTTGATTATGGAATTATTATCAAGCCTACCAACAACTCATGTAAGCTCAAAAGCCCAACAGTTGCACCTATTCAATTATCATCAGACGTGTATAAATACAGGAGGACTTCTCCTCATTTGGACTCACTCAACTCATCACATCTCTCTCTCTCTAGCGCAAAAAAGAGTCTCTTCTCTCCTATGTAGTTGGTGACTCTTCTCTCACGTGTGGAAGGAAGTTGCTAAACCTGAAGCTGCAACTGCAGATCCAAAGTTTGACCAGCGTTGACCATCAGATCTCCTCCTCTGAACTGCATCGTAGGTCCATCTGGACCTCCTCTGAAGGCCACATTTTTTGGTGGTGGAAATCAAGCCGATCCGACGGTCGGTTTGCAAGATATAGACTACCCTAGTTTTGATGATAAAGCCACTAATGTTGATGTTGCTAATCTAGGGTTTGCTACTGCTGATATAAATCAGAGTTATAGTACTATTTCTCTCTGCTGAATTATTGAAGATAAAAGAACATTTGATCAAAGGGTTTCTCCACATATTGTGGGGTTTGTCCCTGGCTAGCTGCCACATCTTGTGTCTCTTGTCTTGGCTTGTTTTCTATTGATCATTTAATGTTCTATCTGCACTTTACTTGTGCACATGTGATTGCTAATCTGTGAATAATAATGAGAAAGAAAAGTAAATTGCTCTTAAGCATAGAACATACCATAAATTAACAAAATGTTATTGTTTTCTCTGCTAAGATGTTGGAACAATTGTTCATGTTACATGAGTTGAGGGTGATCATAGTCACATGTGTCAAACTTGATGATGACTAAACATCACCAAAGAATAAGAAATGACTCAGACATGAAAATCCTTGAGAAAAGCACAAAATTTTGAGAACTTCAGAAAATCGTTAAAAAGGGCCCTTCATTTTCATGGGTCAAATTCTTTCAAAGATTTTTATAGAAAGCTTTTGTAGGCTCTAACATTTTGGACAACTCAAGAATAGTCCAAAACGTCACAATTGATGTGAAATCCAACAAGTTTTCTAGAAAATTCTTTGAAATAGTTGAAATGGGAAAAACTCTATCAAAAACAATCAATCCTGGTCAAGCTTTCCTAGTAACTTGGTCATACTCATTCAGTGTTGGTCACAATCTCCAAATCTTGCAAATTTTACTAGAGTTAACCATGTTTGACCCAAGCAAGCAAACATTATTCATTTTAGAGTTGCTACATCCTAAACCCTCACTTATATTTGTAGAAGTCCCAAGCACAAAGTGAAAACCCAAGGGCAACTTATAAGGGCTACACATTGTCACCACAGTAATAGCTCCATCCCACACTTCAAGTTGACTCTTCCCCAACACATGGGGGGTTTCCCTAAAATAGGATTGCTAAGATTATGACAACGAGGGTTAGGGTGATTTGAAGGGATTTCTTAGCAGAAGAAATAAGTTGTAGGCATAGAAAATAAATGGGGTGATGGAGGATAAGGGACTAGTGCCTATATAATATTGGGGAAAATGGATTCAAAAGGTCACACTAAAGAGAGCAGGTTTGTAAATGGTAAAGACAAATAGAGTCAAGCCACATTAAACCTTAACTTGTTAAATGATGTAGAAATAAACTTGGATGGTCCTTTAAAGTGCCACATTCAAACAAAACTATGAGTGTGTGACCTACAATGAAGTATTGGACTAGCAACAAGTATTTGATAGAAGCAAGCTAATACAATAATAAGCAAAACAACAAACAGAAAAAGATAGAAAAATTCTCCATGTGAATCCCTTCCAATGTGGTAGATGCACCCTTCACAAATGGGACAATGGCCCTATTACCTTCAAAGTTGTAAGGATAAAGAGAAGCCAAGTTAGCACAAGAAACTAGAAGAGAAACCAAGTTTACAATTTGCTTTGACCCTGACTTGGATCATCAATGCATACCATGTTCGTCAAACAAAATTCTTGGAGCATAAACCAAGTATAGGATGTCACCAAAATATTGTGTATAATTCATACCCTAACAAGGGTCAAACCAGACCATGACACCACAGACATTGAAGAGGTCAAAATTATCTGAAGTAGACAAAGCAACCTTGACAAGTTATCTATCTCAGTCCAAGATTCAAGAAGTTTTGTTACAAATCCATATAAGGAGAAAAAGGAAGCCTAGTTTAAGGTCAAAGTCATTATTAAAAGAAAGCACTGAGATTCATTCTTCAAGTTATGTTGAAGGTAATCTCAATAGTGTTAGTTTTAGTAGCATCGGATGTGTTCTAGACACGAAATTTCGTGGAGAGGCTAGAATACATGAGATCTCCAAAACCCATAAATCATTTCTGGAAATTCCGCCTAGAAATGACTTAATTAGATTATTAGTCAATTTTTAAATATTTCCTAAGTCTAAACTTAGGGAATATGACTAATTAATCAGAATTAATTAAGTTAAGGTGTGAATGTACTAGAAACACACACGGATCGACTTCAAGTTAATCCTAGCCATCGATTAAGATCTAATCTTGGCCGTTGAAGTCTCGATAGAGGATTATAAGAGGTCGATGGGGTTTGGAGAAATCACTTGAAAGGTTCGATTTCATGAGCAGATCGATTTCTAAAGTAGCAGCTGTCACTTGCCGGAGAGAGAGCTGGTGAGATCGAAGCAGTGAGAGAGGGGCAGAGACAGTGAAGTTGGAGGAAGGATTCCAGATCAGTGAGTGCATTTGCAAAGACGCAGAAAAGCCACACAAAGGCTAACATTAGGGAAGCGCAGTAGCCTCTAGAGGCAATGTGGATTTGCTGGGAGCGATTGACGTTTTCAGTTCCAGAGGTCGGGAAGGAGTCCCAAAGTGTCGGAGAAGCATCTTTCTGATCAGCAAAAGTCAGAACAACTTCGTCAAAGTCCAGTCCAAGGTTAGACGTCCAGCCAGCTACGCAGAGCAGCGCAGAGGCTCAGAGGCCCAAATTTTGAAGGCAAGTTGTGCCAAGAGATTCCCTGTGGGGTGAGGAAAATTCCTCTCCAGATTTTTGCTAGTATTTCTTTGTAGGATTGCCAGTTTCGGCATCCAATTGTTCTTAGATTATGTCACTGTTGCGTAATAATAAAACCCTCAGTTGTTGCACCAGTTTTCCCAAGTTGGGTTTTTCCGAGGACATTGGTCCAAAAATAACTGTGTCATTTTATGTGTGTGTGCTAGTATTTCTTCTAGCATTTATTTCTTCCGTAGTTTATTTGTGTAGGTTGCAGTGTGATTGATTCAGTATTTGTTGTAGCAAACAATAAATAAATTGTTAAAAATTAATTTAACAATTAGGAGAATTATTTCCAATTGCTGCAATAGGATTCCAGTTTTGGAATTTTCACAAATAGGCCAAAGAATGCCTCAGTTTAGAAGGCCTAAAAGTGTTGGGGCCGAATTTCAGAGAAAGCAAATAACCTCAGAATAAAATTGCAAGAGGCCGAAAAGCCTCAGGGTCTATTGTAGGGAGCCAAGGAACCTCATATGCAAAGGCCAAGGAACTTAGAAAATAAGTCAGAAAATGGTTCAGTCAATGTCAAATCCAGTGAAGATAAGAATGTGTCTTATGCCATAAAACGAATCCAAGGTGTTGTTCTTCTATTCTAAGACAATATAGCTAAAGCAAACGAATTGTAGCTCTTTGTATCATTCCATGTTGAAACCCTCGTGCAAGTTTTTGAAGGAGAATAATTGTTACAATGATGCTTGAAAATGCCAAAGTCATTTCGAGAAGCTGAGTCTCTTATTCTCTTGAGAAGCCAAGCCAGTGTAACTTTGGAGCAAGCAGTCAAAAGGAAGACTTGAAATATCTTTGTATGAAGATATACCAGCAAAAGGTCTACTTTACATTAGACTAATGTTTCATGGACCTCATACCTAGTTCCTCTTGAAGATCTATAAACTGATATTGTCTAAGAAAAGGGACTGATATATAGATGACAAGGATGAAGTATTGAAGAGTTGTTTTGGCCACCTAGTAAGCATGACTCTGCAAAGTAAAATGAAAGGATGTTCTATGACGAATATGAAGCATGATCTACAAGAGATCATCAAAGTTATGAGTCTACAAAACAAAAGGTATGTATCAATCACTAAATTTGCTAACAGAGATTTTTGTTTGAGATCAAGTTCTTGTGGCACATTCTTGAAGACTGTGCCTAGTATAGGTTTGGTTAAAAGTCTGTAATAAAACTTGTATCAAATTTTCTCCTTGGAACTAGTGACCTCCAGTTCATTCAAGTAAGGGCTAAATCTCAGTAGATTGAAAACTCACTGATCTAGTCAAGGAACTGTAGGGTATCCTTGAAGAAATCTTTAAGGACAGATATGAATGAGGAGTCTCTTCACCCTACTAATTCATTGATGAATAATCTTCGACCATGTTCAAAGAAATATTGATAATACAAAAAGAAACGACGACATTACAATTCGAATTGTGGCTCAAGGCAATACATAGCGACATAGGAAAATCATGTGATCTTTACTCATGTATCGATAGGTTGAAGTATGATATATCAAATCTGTGCTCTTCTTTGGAAATATTGCATTACATGTTCAGAAGCAAGATATGCCATGAACTCTGCATTGCATATGATTGCTGATAGGATATTTTTTTGAAGAATGGTATCTACTTCATATGCTTGGTCTTGAAATATATTTTGCACATCAAGGCAAGAAGGGAAAAAGGGATCACTGTCACTAGTATGACTTTGAAGAAAGCACACCTACAGAAGTACGCTTATAGTGAAAAAGAGGCCGAGTCCCTCTTCAAGCTTAGAGATCAAAGGCTCTCTTGATAAAGTCATTCGTAGATCTAGTACTGTCTGAGAATATAAATAACTAAAGACATAATGGATTAAAGTTTTTGATCGAATTAGAAAGTATTGATGTTGTGGAAAATCTTACATGGATGATGTTGAAAAATCAAGTGTAGTTTAGACTTGATTTCTCTGTCTTGATAATTACTTGTGAATGTTTAATGTCTTCTTATTTCTTCTTAAGTGTTCTTCATCAAGCAATTATACAAATGCTTAATCTTTCAAGAAAAACAAAGAGACAAGAGACACAAAAATTAGGCTCCATGCCAGGGCAAAACCCAACAATCCTTCTGTTATAGAATCAGATCAAAATGAGATATCCAAGACCAAGACCCAAAGCCTGCAACCAAAATGTCAAGTCCAACACTCCTCCAAGTCAACTCCAAAAATGGTTAACTCTAGTCAAAGTCAACAATGGTCAAACTGTCAAAATCTGTCATCTTCCGGAAATTTCGTTCATGTCCTGAAATTTCGGAACTGCAATAGGTACACAAATTTCGTCTTTACTCACAGAATTCTTCTTCCACACATGCTAGATTTTTCTTGTGATATTCGGCTTCTTTTCTCCTTTTGCTGGTTCAGAAAATTGCTTCTTGTATGTGCTTGATTGATGCTCCAAATAGGTCAAACTACCTATATATATATATATATATATATATATCTTCTGTCCAGGAGGTCGAATAGGTGGCTCTTGGAGGCCCAAACCGACTTGTTCCCAAGGAGCGCCGACTTGACAACTTTGGTGGACTTTGACTCAATATAAAAATTCTTTCTTTTCTTTCAGAAGTCCAAATGGGACTTGACTCAAATACATTTTCTCTTTGACTCATAAGAAATTATCTTTGACTCTTTTGACTCTATAAGCATGAAGAATATGCTTTGACCAAAAATAAAATAATAATAATGAATATAATATATATGTCAATGATAAAAATTACATTTTATTACATTATGAAGACCAACACTAGTTACATTTTTCAACACTCCCTCTTAACTATGGATGTATTCATAATGTCACAACAAGATACTCTCAAGTTGAAATATTCATATAAGAGAGGATTCAAATTGATAAGCATCAATGATGATTTACAGCATCATAGCCAGCATTGTCAAAACATCAAGGCCTAGGCAAATATGCTCTATCTCTCGACTAGATCAAAGCACAATGCTAGGAGGCATAAATTTGGACACCACCACCTCTCAAGGCACATACCCCACCTGGGTGTTCCGAAGGTATGACCTCATAGGACCATTTCCTAATCCCAAGGAAAAGTACGTCCTCCAGACCATTCTTTACCAAGTCCATGTATCCAAATTAGGATGTTAATCCTAGTCAACCACAATACATGACTCAAGAAAGTGCATCCTTGATGGTTATCCAATCCACCATTCTCCCTACCAATGTTCATGCACTAGGCTTATGGCTGTTAGTCCTGGCTGTTGAGAATTCAATAGGGCAATGAATATGTTAATTCTCTTAACTTGATAATTGTTTGTGTTACGTGTTACTTGTTAGCTTTGTTCATTATTATTTCAATGTGCAATACATCAAACAACTACCAAAACAGTAAGAGCAGTGACACAGTATATAGGTTGCAAGCCAAGGCCACAACCCCTCCTCTTGAGGGGAAAACCCGTAAATCTCCTTTATCTTTCAGATCTTTCAATTGACAAATACCATGACCTAGACTCAGACAAATACCCTCCGAGATCAAGTCTACCACGGCCTCCTACTACAATATCTTCAACCTCCCAATAGATCTAAAATTTTGCTCCCCAGCAACTGTTGCTGCTTCTCTAGGAGACTTTGATCTCCCTCTAATAGCCTTCCTCTTGACTTCGCTTGCCTTGACTTGAGTCCTAGGGCTAGTAAGATGCCCTATGAGACATTCGCTTGCCTTCCCTTCTCTTTTGCTTCCAAAATCGAACGGCGGAAGATCTAGTGCAGAAAACCCTAACTTTAATCTTCCTAGAAGAATAGATAAGACCCAAAAACACTTCAACTTCTTCGACTTCCTATTCTTCGCACTTCCTTCTTCGATTTCTCCTTCTTCACACTTCCTTCTTCGACTAAGAGATGAGTGAGTGAGTGATCCCAATGGAGGACAAGTTCCTCTTATATATAGGTTTCTTCAAGGGTGGACATGGCTCTTCATGTAGGCCGACTTGATCTTGGAGGTATTTTGACACTTTCAAGACAAAATAGTTTTTTCTTTACAACTTACAAAGTGCCCATAAGGTCTTCCATATATGATAATGACTCTTCTACCTATGAAAAATCCCAGAAGCACTCAATGGGTGTTTGACCTATAAAGTAAAAGAACTTGAGCATGAAACCCATGCTACAATAATAATAATAATTTCTTTTCCATTTTATATTTACAAGAATACATTTCATACTTATGAAGACCGAACCTAGTTACACATTTTTTCAACTCTCCCTCTTAACTAGGGAGGTATTCATAAGGGGTACATGGTTATTCTCAATCTGAAGAGATCTCATAAGAAGAGTCGGATTGGTAACCCATCTGTCTAGCATCATATTAATCAGCATTGTCACATAACAAGGCCTTGACTAACAGCTCTATCTCTCCACAAGATCAAAGCACAATGCTGGCAAGACCAATGATGTATAGACAACATCATCATTGTCTCCCAAGGTACATACCCCACCCAGGTGTTCATAGAGTATGACCTCGCATTGGACAATTCTTGTCTTGGGTAGCTAATCCTCAAAGAATATCAGTCCACAACTACTCTTATCTTGAATACCCTACCACATTCTCAAAGAGTATCGAATGCTAGATGGTTACCCAATCCTCCATTCTTTCTTCCCAAGTGAAGACAAGAATGCGGTGTCTATCTCTCCCTCTCAATTAGGGAGGACAAATCCACCAAACCAATCTTGTCCCTTAAGTATACAAGCTTCTTGTTCGGAATTGAATTCATCAATATGTTAGCTACCTGTTCATCAGTGGGGATATACCGTAGCTGCAACACACAATTTTGTACTAGCTCTCAAATATAGTGATACTAGTTGATGTGCTTTTTCTTTCCATGAAACACTAGATCCTCAAACAAACGAATACAACTAGTGTTATCACAAAGTATCACTGTAGGGTTCATTGGTCCTTCAAACAAGTCGAATAGCAGCTTCCTTAACCATATTATTGTTGAAGAAAGTGTAACTAGGTTCATTCTTCATAATGACATGATCTTTGTAAATGATGAAATAAAAGGAATAAAATTATTTTTGTATGCCTTGCTACATGGGTTTCATGAGCAAGACGATTATTTGTTAGTGGCTCCCATTGATTATTGAGTCAAAGAGTCAATGTCATATGAAGAAGCTCTTCTTGAGCCTATGTTCAATGTATACAAGTCTATAGAAATGTCTAATAGCCCTCCAAAGGCAAGCACAATCCCTCTTGAAGAAGTCAGCCTCCAAACAAGACAAAAAGTAGTCAACTCGGCTCACATATGGAGACACACCTGTTCAGCATGACAAGTCGGCCTATTTATGATGAGCAACGGCAACCACCATATATATGTGGCTAGGGTCACCACAGAAAGAAGGATTTCGGAGAAGCACCTCTGTGATTTTCGGATGGGTACAGAGATGAAATCTCGGCCTCCCTGCAGTCTTGAAGATCTCTGTCTCGACCTCCCTGCAATTTTGAAGATCTCTGTCTCGACATACCAAATGCAATCATAGTCTTGGCTTATGTGTGATGTGGAGGATCTAGGTGATCTCATAGTGATACCCTCTCGGCATACACTCTAGACACAGTCACAGTCTCTATATAGTTGTGATGATGAGGATCTCAGTGTGGCATACATCCTAGACACAGTCATGACGTCGGCATAGTTGTAATCATGATCTCAATCATGAACTTGATGAAGACGTAAGTTACAAGGTCAAGATTATAATGAAGACCTCAGTACAACTCTCATATATATATATATATGGAGATCTCATTGTTGTGATGAAGATCTCGGTGAAGAAGCAGTAATGGTGCAGTAGTGATGATGATCTTAGGAATGATGAAGAAGAGGATTGGTGTCTTGGTCTTGGAGTGGCTACTAGGTCAAGGGTCTTGGTCTTGGTCTTGGTATTCGTCAACTGGAATCTCTATAAGAAGAATTTGTGCGGTTTTTCCTCTCAAAGAGTGAGAGGTTTTAGCCCTGGAAGAGAGCCAACATCTTGTGTTCTTGTCTCTTTTGTTTTTGGTAACTATTTGATGGTGTACACACTCTAATAATAACAAGAGAAGATTGTGCTAATAAGAAAAGGTAAAAAGTACCTCACAAGGAGTTATCATCGTGAGAAGAATCTTATTAACATAATTGCCCTAGATTCTTCAACATGGTATTGGAGCTAAGGTGTTGAAGTTAAAGGAAGGGCAGCGAAGAGACATTCAAGGATCGAGTTTCAAGAAGGGCATCAAAGCAAGTTGAAGAATATCAAGATCTACATTGAAGAGTCAAACCCTAATTTTGATCAAGCCCTAGATCAAAGAAGCAGTCTTCAATAGCAAGAGCTTTTGTCTCTGTAGTCATCATCAAAAGGACACCAAGAACCTCATCAAGTTGTCTCCAAAGCAAGGTAGCTCGAAGGACCTCAAAAACGAAGATCATGTCATCTTGGAGAAAGTCGAAACCCTAGAAGCAGTTCAGATCTACAAAAGAAAGTGAAGCATATTGAAGGCGAGAAGGCATTGTCATCATCTTCAATGTTATAAATCAAGCAAGGATCATCTCCTTGCCCTAGAAGAAGATCATCCAAGAGGAATCTCTAATACATCTTCAACCATCATCAAAGTGATCAAGTAGAAGAGTTCATCTTCACTTGTCAAGTAAGTATTTTTCATTTTATAATCAACTTTGGTTAAATGACTTCATTTTTGCAAGGAGATCTATAAATCGATTGGGTCATCGAAATTCCTTGCATAAGAAAGGAGGATAGATATAGTCCCTGGAAGAGAAGTCATTGATATCTATGGAAAAGTCTCTGAAGGTCAAGCATTGTTTGAATGCATGGAAAAAGGATCAAGGTACTCATAGGCTTCTTATGAAATCAGTCAAAGGTCCCTATGTAACAAGAGAGGAGATATCAAAGACATATATGAAATACTAGAAGATATATTCTTTGAAAATGCAAAAGGTCATATCACTTAGTTGAAGGTATCAAAGAATGAAGGAATATCTTCATAAGATCTCAATTGGGAGATTTGGGAGAGATGACAAGAAGATAATCATCATTGTTCTTAAATACACTAACTGATAAGCAAGGTAACAAATGTCCATAGACAAGAAATTTACCTCATTCAACAACTTGTGGTCTCTATGCTAGATAGAAAAAGACAAGTTGAAGGCAAAAGTGTTAAAAGGTAAAGGACTCAAACATTTGCAGAAAGGAAAGGGAAGTTTGGTCTTCAAACAAGACAAAACAGTGCTATGAAAAGATTATGAAAAGAAAGCTCATATTGCTGGAAAGTGGAGGAAGCAGACGAAAAGGGCCAAGGAAAGAGGGAGTAACAGATCTCTAATATGATTGAGATGGTATCCCTCACAAAAGGTGTTGAAGAAAAGTGTAACTAGATTCGGTATTTGTCAATGTAATTTTGATCTTTGTACTTGTCAAGAAAAAGAAATATTAGTTTTGTAAATTATATGAATGAGTTTCTTGCTCATTCCATAGGTCTAGGAAAGTCAAAGAGTCAAAATCGTGTTAAAGAGCTCTTCTTGAGCATTTATGTAATGTACATAGGTCAACCTAGTGTCAAGTATCCCTCCAAGACAAGCATCATCCTCCAAAGAAGAAGACTGCCAGCAAAACGATGAAGAGACAGTCAAGTTTGCTTCATAATATATAGAGATGACATGTTGGCTCAATAAATGATGCAACGGTTCACTAAGTTCACGTCGGCTTGCATACATGGACCAACGTGCCTATATATACGCAGCTAGAGTAATCACGGGAGGACACAAATCGGATCGTTCTGAAACTTCGCATGACATAGTGATACAGGTATCTCACATGAAGACAACGGTTATGTGCTTCAATGGAAGAAAGACTATGTAATTTTTTATGGTTATAACAGACTATGATCTCTGTGCTCTGCCTCGGTGAAAGAAATATCTCTGTCTCGGCATCCTGATACAGTCTCCACGCAGACGCTGTCTCGGTAACGCAATCACTGTCTCGGTCTTTAATGATTACAGCATTCAACGCCATCGCAATCACTATGAGGTATATGTTTGATATTCAAACACAATGAAGGTATATTCTTGACATTCAAACTCAGTCATACGTTGTCTCATCTTCAACAAAGTTATTCAAATTGCAGTCAAGTCTTGGTGTATATATGATAGAGAGAATCATATCGTTCTGAAGCAGTTATACAGTGATGACAGTTCTGATGCATTGGTAAGTATGATCCCAATGCAAGAAGAGCACAATCATAGTCTCAATAAAAATAAGAAGGAGGATCATAGTAATCATTGTTATGAAAAGGATCTAAGTAATCCTACAATGATACTATGTCTCAAGATGCAACAGCAATCAAAATCTCGGTGGTGCAGACACAGTGATGATCTTGGAAAAAAGTGTAGTAATGATGATGATCACAACAATGCAAGAAGAGGATTGGTGTTTTGGTCTTGGAGTGGCTCAGAATGTCAAGGGTCGTGGTCTTGGTGTTCGTCAATAATAATCTCTATAAGAAGAATTTTCTGCGGGTTTGCCTCTCCAAGAGGGAGAGGTTTTGGCTGGCAGAATGCCATATCTTGTGCTCTTGTCTCTTTGCTTTGATAGCTATTTGTTTAAGTAAGAAATATACACACTAATGATAATAAGCAAAAGATTGTGCTAATAATTGAAAGACTAAATGCCTCTCAAATAGTTATCATGATAACAAGAATCTCATTAATTCAATCTGCCCTATATTCTTCAACAAAAGGGTCCTGCGATAAGCTCCTACATCTTTTGTTATAGATATGACCATGATAATAAGATGCATCATGGCATCATGGGAGCATTAGAAACAAGAGCTCATGACATCACCATGGGAATCATGAAGGACAAAATCCATGGCAATCATGTGAAAATTCCTAAACTGGAATCCCTACTTGCAGCAATTGATGATATTTCTCCTACTTGTTAGATTTACATGAACAAATTATTTGCAGTTTGCTACGGCAAATATTGAAATGCATACACTGCAGTTGTCACTTAATTAAATTATAAGTGGAAACAAGATACTGAGCAAGAAAGAAAATATAACACATGACACCATTATTTTTGGACAAAAGTCCTCGGAAAAACCCAATGTGGGAAAACCGGTGCAGCAGCTCTGAGGGTTTATTATTATTAAGCAGTAGCAAATTCTGAATACATCTCTGAATACCTATCCGGTTATTCAGTGACAGAGAGAAATACTGGCAGAAAGATTTCTGAGATTACCTCACACAATCACTGAGAAATTCCCCGTTGATTCAGATAGTGAATGAATGGCCTCTGGCAGGCCCTACGCTGCTCTCCACAGTCCTCATACAGGCTTTGCATCACTCAGTCTGTTGATCGATTTGTTGCCCAGAGTCTCTGCCCCTAGCCTCCCGATCTCACACCCCGGCTCCCGGCTTCTGAAATTGACTCTCCTCAGAAAAATATCGGACTCTCTCACCCTCTGCCCAGCCTCTGCATGGCCCTGCGTCAACCTCTGAGTCTGGGCTACTGGATCACTCTCTACCTCTCTCTGTTGATGATTCTTCGACTGAGAAAATCTCTCTCCTGAAGCTATCCTTGCCCCTCAACTGCAAGAAATATCCTTAATCGAAATTTCCTCCTGAGAACTTCTCACTTTAGAAAATCAATTTCTTGATCTCTCTTGGTGTATTTTCCAAATGACCCTCAAGTCCCTTCTTATATCTTCCTGTTGGGCAACCAACGACCTAGATTAACTCTTAATCAAAGGCTCAGATCGTTTTGACTCGATCTCCATCTTTTTCTAGAAGTTACACCCACAATTAGATGAATACCCATTAATATTTTAATTTTCCTAAGTTTAGACTCAGGAACTCCATTAAAAATATTAATTATTTTAATAAAATCGTCTCTGGGTGGAATTTCCCAAAATAGTTTATTGTTTCTTTGGAATGCATGTGCCCAAGCCTCCCTGCAAAATTTAAGGCCTAGAGCACATCCGATGCTACCCCAAATCAACACTCCTTCTTAGCGAGGAATGTCCTCTAGCAATATATTGTTGTTGCATACTGCTCTGACTCTGAAGCATTGTCCTCTACGCTGTTGATGTCTGACATGCTGTCCACCAACTACTGCGTTGTTGCTGCAACTGTACTGTTGCCTTTGACACTGCCACTGCCAATGCTACATCTATACTACAGTTGTTGAAGTTTCTAAGTTTACTTAGTTAGAAACCCTCCATGCACTTTATCTGATTTATTCCTACCTACTTGTTATTTTCC
>APFE030000493.1:415250-455242 GCA_000404065.3 Pinus taeda
CAAACACACCATATGACACCATTATTTTTGGACTAATGTCCCTAGAAAAACCCAATGTGGGAAAACCAGTGCAGCTATCTGAGGGTTTTCTTATTAAGCAATATCAGAGTACAATCTGGGTGTCGAAACTCACCTACCCAATAGAGAATTTCCTTGGCAGTAATACCTCTCAATTTCTGACAAATCCCCTGGCTGAAACCCCAGATAATCCTTTTGGCAGCTACTCAGCACAAATCTGCCCTAGAAACCCCAGTGTCAGCCTCTCTCTGGACTGCGTCAACCCCTCTCTGCCTCACGTTGGGTCTACGTCACCCCGGATGGGTCTGCATCAGCCCTGGGAAGCCCTACGTCAGCCCTCTGGCCCTCTGCATTAGCAACGTTGGCCTCTCTGAGGCTCTGTGCAGCTCTCGGCTGCCTCTGTGTAGCCCTGCGTGATCCCTGGCTGGCTCTGCGTCACTCTCCTTGGCTACTGCACTGCTCTCCCGGCACTATCTCTGCCTCTCTATCTCTTTGTACTCAAATGCCCCTCAGTTGCATCTCCCGATCACTAATTCTATCTCTCTTGGCAAACCCCGCTCTAGAGAATAGAATGACTGATCACTCTGGTGTATTCTCTAAGTGACCCTCAAGCCTCCTCTTATACTTTTCTTGTTAACATATCAACGGCTAACATTAGATCTGGCTTGATCCATGTCTTTTGGACCATTCTAACACAGATTCATATTAATACACATTAATATTTTATTTTCCCTAAGTTTAGACTTAGGGACTCCATTAAAAATATTAATTATTTTAATATTTCCTGATCTGTTTTGAATCTGCCCAAACCCTTTCTAGGCATTGGAGATCTCATGTGCCCCAACCTCTCCACCAAATTTCGTGGCTAGAGCACATCTGATGGTACCCCAAACCAACAACAACTCCCTCTCAAATGTTGCATCTGCTATGTTGCTAGCACTGCCACTACTAACACTACATCCGTACTGTAACTCAGTTGCTGAGAGAAGCAACTGAAAAACATCCAAAATTATTGAACTAATTGTGTTCAGTATGATACCACGTGAATGATGGAACTGACTGCTGCTAGTCTTTGCGCTAACCCTCTGAATCTACTGCGTTGTTGCTGACCTCTACTTTGTGCCATCTGCACTGTTGTCAACTCTGCTTTGCGCTTCTCAGGCTCTGGCACTCCTAGCCACTGCAACTGTCTCTCTGACACTCCTCCACACCATCCAACACTAGTCTATCCTGCTACTGCAAAAACTGGGCTCCTGTAGCAAGGTATTTTTCGAAGAGGTGGATTCCTCAAGGATCCTGCCTATCTGTAGCTCTTTCAAACTACAGCTCCAAATCAGCCCACCTCCCTCCTGGAGGTATCTCGATTGTCATGGCGAACTCCTCTTGTTCAATCTTCGCGGCTGCAACCTTAAGATCGTGCTTCTCATCCTTGTCCTTTTTCTTCAAAGGACACTGGGATGCATAGTGGCCCATCTCACCACATCTGAAACACTTCACCTTGGAGACGTCCTTCTTTCGTCTTTGTTGCCCCTGTTGTCCCTTTGATGCAAGGGTTGCATTCTCCTCCTCTTCTTTGGGCTTCAACCCACTGCTGCTGCTTCCGTCAAGCTTGACCTTGACCAGGTCTCTCCTCAGCTCCTCCTGTTTTAGAGTTGCCCACATCTCATCCCAATTAGGCAATCCTGCTCTGCCCAGGATGCTCTAGACAAAGACTTGCCACTCATCCAAGACAAAATTTAGGGCCAGTCTCACTAACTCTAAATCCTAAGGTGTATGCCCCACAATGGACAACTCATCACGGGTCTCCTTCAGCTTTATAAGGAAGGGATCCAAACGCTCTCCATTCTGCATCTGAGCAGATCTCATCTTCTGCTCTAAGTACATCTTTTGTTGCTCGGAAGATCCCTAATACAACGTGGCCAAGCCATTCCACATCTCCTTAGCAGTCGCTCTACTAGCAATGTGGCACACCACGTGATCCTTGACTCCATCTAGGATCATCCTCTTGGCCTTTGGCATCTCAACCTTGTAATTCTTCAGCGAATCTGCATTCGTAGGTTCAGCTACCACGATATTGACGTACGTCTTGAGGGCATGCTCATCTAGAAGGAAAGACATTCTAGCCTTCCAGATGATGTAGTTGGACACTCTGTCCAATCTGTCCTGATCCCTCAAGCCACTGGTCCCCATATTTGCCAAAAATGTCGAAAATCCCCTCTCTGCTTCTCGTTGTTGCTGCTCAGCCAATGAGAAAATGGACTTCTCGATGGGAAGTCTGCTGAGGAAACGTTCCCTCAAGGTGCTTCTCTTATCTCTTCTGACATTTTTCAGCCCAGCAAACGGCGTGCTGAAAATCTACGTCCCACCAGCTCTCTCATGTTGAGGCTTCAGCATTGCTCCCTCTACCCCTACAAAAATTTGAACTGGAAGTCCTTCACTCCGTCAACTCACTCGAAGAGAGACTGCCTCGAAAATTTGCATTCCCGGCTTGGAACTGCATCAGCTCTCTGGGCGTTTCGAACTACTGCCTCCTGTAGCTTTTTCGAACTCCCTTCTTCTGCTTTAGAGATGGATCTACCAGCTCTGCTCTTCTCGCTTCACCTACAGCTCTGATACCATGTGAAAATTCCTAAACCGAAATCCCTACTACAACAACTGATGATATTTCTCCTACTTGATAGATTTACATGAACAAGTTATTTGCAGTTTCCTATGGCAAATATTGAAATACATACACAGCAACCTTCACTTAATTAAATTATAAGCGAAAACAAGATACTGAGCAAGAAAAAAAATACAACACATGACATCGTTATTTTTGGACAAAAGTCCCCGAAAAAAACCCATTGTGAGAAATGGTGCAGCAGCTCTGAGGGTTTATTATTATTAAGCAATAGAAAATTTTGAATACATCTTTGAATACCTCTTCAGTTATTCAGTTACAAAGAGAGATACTGGCAGAAAGAGTTATGAGATTACCTCACACAATCACTGAGAAATTCTCGGCTGATCCGGATACTGAATGAATGGCTTCTGGTAGGCCCTACGTTGCTCTGCGCAGTCCTCACACAGGCTCTGCATCAACCTCTCTAGGCTCTGCGTCACTTAGTCTGCTGAATGATTTGTTACCCGGAGTCTCTGCTCTTAGCCTCCCGGTCTCACACCCCGGCTCCCGACTTCTGAAACTGACTCTCCTCAGCAAAATCTCAGACTCTCTCTCTCACCCTTAGCGTTGCCTCTGCATGGCCCTTCGTGGCCCTATGTCAGCCTTTGCGTCTGGGCTACTAGATCACTCTCTGCCTCTCTCTGCTAATGATTCTCCGACTGAGAAAATCTCTGTCCGTAAGCTATCCCTGCCCCTCAACTGCAAGAAATCTCCTCAATCAAATTTTCCTCCTGAGAACTTCTCACTTCAAAAAATCGATTTCTTGATCTCTCTTGGTGTATTTTCCAAATAACCCTCAAGCCCCTTCTTATATCTTCCTGTTGGGCAACCAACGGCCTAGATTAACTCCTAATCAAAGGCTTAGGTCGTTTTGACTTGATCTCCATCTTTTTCTAGAAGTTACACCCACAATTAGATTAATACCCATTAATATTTTAATTTTCCTAAGTTTAGACTTAGGAACTCCATTAAAAATATTAATTATTTTAATAAAATCGTCTCTAGGTGGAATTTCCCAAATCGGTTTCTGGGTTCTTTGGAAAGCATGTGCCCAAGCCTCCCCTCAAAATTTGAGGTGTAGAGCACATCTGATGCTACACCAAATCAACAAATCAAACATGAAGGATAGAGCTCTTAGGAACCTCATTGGACATTGAAGGAAAGGAAGAAGTCATCCAGGACAATGCTCATCATACATCAAGTAAAAAAGGAAACATTTGCCAGATGATGATATGCAAGATCCTCAATATTCTCTGATGGAATCCTCATCGGAGGGTTCACTAATCTAGAGAGGACGCAAGTGTTTCATTAGAAACTCCAACAGATGGAATTCATGGATGATGTTATGGTGACATAAGAGAAGAAGTCGATCAAGGGGTTGAAGACACTTCAATCAAGGAAGCTGCTGGAAGAAGCCTAGATGACCTAAAGGTAAAATGAGGTATGTATGCTTGTATTTAATATGATAAAGTCATGTCGTATGGTTGCAGGTAACAAGGATCACTACTTCTATCTTGAGAAGCATGATCAAGGGAAAAGGATCTCCTCCTATGAAAGGATGCAGGAAGGCCTAAGTCACAGTAGATGAAATCAACATAATATGTCCTCATATGGTGGTTGACTACAATTACGAAACTCTGATTGGAAGCTCCCGGGAATGGAATGTGTAGGGAAGGAAGAGATCGTGAGATATGCACCCATGATGAAGGCAATCAACATCCAAAAGACCAAGAAGATCTGACTAGGAAATCTCCCAGAAAGATATGAAGACTCTGATGGAAGTTTGAAAAAGATGTAGACCCTTGACAATGGATATCTTTGGGAGATGTGTCAACATGTATGCAAGATGTTGATACCTACAGGAAGATGTCATGAAGAAGAGCCATCTAGTAAGGTACTATTTTAATGTTATATTTTGATTTCTTGAATAATATCTGGATGGGTTTATGCAGGGCTACTAGAACAAGAGTTGTAAGTGCAAGTACAACTAGCATTCATGTGGTGTATGGAAATTCCTGAAAGAAACATGATGAGGAAAAAGTAGTCAGATGACGAAGGTTTCAAATATGTATTGAGAAGGCCACTTTCCATGGAGAAAGCAATGAGATGACAAACTAAGAAGAAAGGTGTTTGATCGTCGATGCCCTACAAAGAAGAAACTCGACTGAACTTCATGACATCAAGGAAAGAAAGTGATCAAGCAGCTGAAGGACCCACAAAGAAGAAGTTGCTGATGGAAAGGAGAGTCCCTAGTTGAGAGGGAGCTCTGACAAATCCCTAATTAAGAGGGAGCTTGGGCAAGTTCCTGGTCAAAGGGAGCTTGGATACATTCCTTCACAGGATCGCTAGTTGAGAGAGAGAGATAGACACAACATTCTTGTCTTCACTTGGGAAGAAAGAATGGAGGATTGGGTAATCTCTGGCATCTGATGCTCTTTGAGGATGTGTAGTACATCCAAGATAAGAGTAGGCAAGAGGACCAATATTCTTTGAGGACTGGAGAATAGTCCTAGAAGGTCATACTCAATGAACACCCGGGTGGGTATGTACCTTGAGAGACATGATGAAGGTGTCTATAGTCATTGGTCTCGCCGACATTGTGCTCTGATCTGATGAGAGATAGAGTTGTCAGTCAAGGCCTTACTGTGGAAACAATGTTGGTTACTATGATGCCATACAGATGGGTTACCAAACTGAATCTTCTTGTGTGAAATTCTTCAGATTGAGAATGACCAAGTACCATTATGAATACCTCCCTAGTTAAGAGGGAGTGTTGAAGAAAGTGTAACTAGGTTCGGTCTTCATAATGACATGATCTTTGTAAATGATGAAATAAAAGGAATAAAATTATTTTTGTATGCCTTGCTACATGGGTTTCATGAGCAAGAGGTTTAGTTGTTAGTGGCTCCCATTGAGAGCCTTAGGATTTATTATTGAGTCACAGAGTCAATGTCATATGAATAAGCTCTTCTTGAGCCTATGTTCAATGTATACAAGTCTATAGAAACGTCTAACAGCCCTCCAAAGACAAGCACAATCTCTCTTGAAGAAGTCAGCCTCCAAACAAAGATAAAAAGTAGTCAAGTCGGCTCACATATGGAGACACACTTGTTCAGCATGACAAGTCGGCTTATTTATGATGAGAAACCACTATTATATATGCGGCTAGGGTCACCACAGAAAGACGAATTTCGGACAAGCATCTATGTGATTTTCGGATGGGTACAGAGATGAAGTCTCAGCCTCCCTACAGTCTTGAAGATCTTTGTCTCGGCCTCTCTATAGTCTTGAAGATCTTTGTCTCGGCATACCAAATGCAATCACAATCTCAGCTTATGTGTGATGTGGAGGATCTAGGTGATCTCACAGTGATACCCTCTCAGCATACACTCTAGAGATAGTCACAGTCTTGGTATAGCTGTGATGATGAGGATCTCGGTGTGGCATACATCCTAGACACAGTCATGACCTCGGCATAGTTGTAATCATGATCTCAGTCATTAACTTGATGAAGACGTAAGTTACAAGGTCAAGATCATGATGAAGACCTCGGTACAGCTCTCATATATATATATATATATGGAGATCTCATTGTTCTGATGAAGATCTCGGTGAAGGTGTAGCAATGGTGCAGTAGTGATGAAGATCTCGATGAAGGTGCAACGGTAATAAACATCTCGGTGGTGCAATAGTGAAAGCCTCAGTGATATAGCAATGATGACTTCAGTAGCAGTGATGATGATCTCAGCAATGACAAAGAAGAGGATTGGTGTCTTGGTCTTGGAGTGACAATTAAGTCAAGGGTCTTGGTCTTGGTATTCCTCAATTGTAATTGCTATAAGAAGAATTTGTGCGGGTTTTCCTCTCAAAGAGTGAGAAGTTTTAGCCCTGGCAGAGAGCCAACATCTTGTGTTCTTGTCTCTTTTGTTTTTGGTAACTATTTGATGAAGTATACACACTCTAATAATAACAAGAGAAGATTGTGCTAATAAGAAAAGGTAAAAAGTACCTCACAAGGAGTTATCATCACACATCTTTCTCTCTATACATCTGATTGGGACGTACAAAATTACAAGCAGCCTATTCCTCTCCACATGTGCGAAGGTTTGACTGGGGATTTTGTTCTTTGCGTTGACCGAGTTGCAGCCAGCTTTGACCAACATTGACAGGGCAGTGTTTGACTTCGTTTGACTGTGTTTTTTGTGGGAAATTCTCTATTTGGGCAGGCCGCATATTCTGGCATAGAAATCGAGATTTTCTGAGCAGGTTGACCAACGTTGACTGCAGCCCTTTGACCACAGAAAGTTGACTGTGCGTTGACCAAGTTTGACCAGATTTTTCAAGACTATTTTGGGCTGATTTGGACTGCCTTTGGAGGCCGAGTTGACTGGGTTTGACTGAGCTGATTTGGAGAAAACTTTCTATTGGTTTGACCAACGTTGACTTTCTAGTTAGGGTATCCTGTTGACTGCAGTTTGACTAGACTGTTATACAGTGATTGGGCAAGTAAATTTTGTATGATGTACTCTCTCTCTCTGCTGAACTTTTGAAGAATAATAAGATGATTTGATCAAAGGGTTTTCCCCATATTGGGGTTTTTCCATGGCATCCACCAAATATTGTATCCTCTTGTCTTGGCTTGTCTTTTGCTTATTGCTTATGTTCTATCTACATTTACTATCAATGTTAATGTGATTGCTAATCTGGAATTTGATATTGAGCTAATAAGAAAAATTGAAGTAAATTGCTCTAAAGCATAGAACATACCATTGTTATCTAAAATTAACATAAAGGAACATGAATGTTTGTGTTCACAAGATCCCACAAACCATTCATTTTCAGAATCATGGTAATTCGCTCCTTCTAGGGACTGAAATTAGCAGAATCATCCAACCTATCCTCATATTGCAAACAACTCAATGATGTAATCTTCACAAATCGACTACAACCACAAAAGCTAGCTGCAAAATTTAAAAATAATTCTATTGTCATAAAAAAGAGAAACTTGTTGTTGCAAACCCTAGTGATCTCAAATCTCCCACTCAAAATTATCTAGAAGGCTCTAATACCATATTAAACCTTCTAAATTTATCTTCCTGCGGCAATTTATTTATTCCCAACAATTTATTTATTTAACAAAATAAATTATGAATTACCGAAAAAATAAAATCAATAGTATTTTAACATCTAGAAATAAAATATCAAAGAGATCATTCAAACATTCAAACATTCAAAGAGATCATTCAAACATCAAAATATCAAATAAAATATCAAAGAGATCATTCAAACATTGCAACAAAGGAATAATTCACCCACAACAATTCTCCATCATTTATTCATCTATAAAATCAGGGTTTTCGACCCATAGAGTATTACAAGAAAAAAACAATAATTAGACCCTGTAACTCGACTCCTCACTAGATGAAAGCGGCCCCAAAAGTAATTCGGCCTGAAGGAAATCAACCCCACTGCTCGCCAATAAAGCAACCTCTGTATCCAGCAACTCGGCCCTAGCAGTTTGGCCTCCCCAACAACTGCACCTCACTTTAGCAACTCGGCCCTGCAATCTCCACAACTTGGCCTCCTGTATTCACCCTCGAATTCTCCTATACTTCTCTTCCTTTACGCTTAGTCTCTCGAGCTACTTGCACTAGAGAAAATCGTTTTCCCTTCTTGTGTTTGCTCACTTATGTTCTTGTTGTGTTTTCACCTCTTCACTAGGCTTCTTTTATAATCTTCATTAAGTCCAAATCCTTAACCCTAATATCCTTTCTAAAAGATATTGGAGATCAATGGTTGAGATTATTTCTAAGTCACTTAAATAATTAAATTATTTATCCCTAGAAAATGACTTAATATTCCACAATAATTAATTGACTTTAATTATTGTACTTTTACTAAGTTAGACTAAGGAAAGGAAGACATAAATCAATTACTCCACCAAGCAAGCACCTAGAGAGGCAATAAATCATCTTCCACATGCTAAGACACCAAACCTATGCAGAAGACCTTCCAAAGCTACCACAAGCTTCAACACATGTCACACCCATATGTCCTACAAGAACGACATGTGCCTTCTTGGGGATGGTGTCATGGTAGAGGAGGTGTTATTTGGAGATATGCCCATGCACATTGATGATTTTTTGGAGTGGGAAGCACTCATGAGCCTCTTTATCACTTTCTTGATGGAGAAAATCCGTTTTGAGAGGATGATGTCACCATGAGGAGCCATTACTCCCACATGTGTGGGCAATTTTGATGTATTTATCATGTTTTAAAGCAATCTTAACCTTGGCTTGTGACCATTAGGCCTAGTTGATTTCCCATGCAAACTATTAGGGCTTTTGCTTGTAAATTTGTAAAAAGTGACTTAGTTACCCTCATATAAATAAAGGAAGTCACTTTTCATTTGAATCATCACACATTCACAACACTTCTCTCTCTCTTAAGAAGTGTGCACTAGCCCTCTTGTTCTTTTCTCTAGGACGTGATGTGATCTTGGTGGAACAAATTGTCTTGGGAGGGATATTTTTGAATGAGTAGACTCATCCTGAATTGATGAAGTGATTCTTGATTGAATGGTGTAGGTTTATTGTTGATTTCCTTCCATTTTGCATGCAAATTTCTAAAATTATGGTTTCACCATGCCATATTAAAAAGTGCAAATTCTTTTATGAAATCTTGTTTCTATATGTTATACAAAATTTGTCTTTCAAGAATCCATCAAAGGAACTTTATGTATACCTCGCTTGATCTTAAATATAAACTTAAAGAAAGTCATTAGAGTTTCTAAGAGAGGTTTCTTAGTCTTCCACGATTTCGCCCTCCTCAACCAAGTTCCTCTATCTTTGAACTCACCATTATTGACTCCATTGCCCGATTGAGAGAAGGCACCAGCCTAGCTTGTGGTGATAGCCTTAATTTCTTCTTTTTTTCCTCAATTCATGGTAAATAGGGTTAGAGTTAGCTTAAATATGCATTTTATAGCAATTTATTGTCCATTTGTTATTGCCCTATTGAAAGGGATTGCATTTAAAAAATATAAAAAGGAAAATTATAACATTAATTGCATGTTTTCACCCCAAAATTAAGGCTGATATCTTGAAATTAATTGTCGTTATATTCATTTTCAACCATTAAAAACTATTGTTTACTTAACCCTTGTTTGACTCCTTCATAGACATTGCTCCTTTATTGATCCTATCACTTGTAAGCTATTTTCTCAAGCTGCTATATGCCATTGTGTCCCTAATTCTACACATGATAAAAAACCTAACTTATAGCAACTTTCTTCTAAGTCATAGGGGTCTTAGGAAGGTGTACTTGAACTTTAGGCAACTCTTATCTCAACCTTTCAAGGCATGCCTAGTACCTTTTCATGCATCACTGTTGAGCCCTCCTCAGTTGAATATCATCTTGGTGATTTTTTATAGGGAAGCCTCCCTTGTGGGGATAACATCCACCACTAAAATACTAGAGAGAAGCTACTAAAATGAAAATGGTAGTTGATCTCTTGTTTCCATAAGATCTAGGTTTCCTAGTGAGACTTTGCACTAGGCTTGCTATATTTTGCAGTAAGAGACGTCAATTTCTCAAATAAATCAATCCATCTCAGGCTCCAAAATCAACAAACAATCCATGTGTTAAGCCTTCCTATCACAAGCACAAATCCAATTCAAACACTAGCATCCACTAGAATAAATCATCTACCTAGCATAGGTCCTCCTAAGCATCACACCCACCAAAATATAGATCAGATAACAACCATTAATGAGGTAGATCCTCCACTTATCGCAAGCAAAAATACAAGGGCATCTACTAGAACAAAATCATGACCTATTAAAGGGCCTATTGAGCATCACACCCATTGAAAATAGATCCATGCCATCCATAAATAATGTAGAACACACTGGTATCCATTAGAACAAATCAGTGACCTGTACACACCGGTATCCATTGGAACAAATCAGCAACTTGTCTAAGGTCCTTTGTGGTATCTCACACACTAAAAATAAATCCATAATAATCAACAATAAAGTAAAACTACCATCTATCACAAGTCCTCCTAGGCATCTCACTCAATGAAAATAACTCCATAATAACCATCTATGTAGTATATCAACCACCTATCACAAGAGATCCTACATACTTGTTGAAAATAACTCCATAACAACCATCCATTTAGTATATATACCACCTACCATATGTGGAAACGCACTCTCATCCCACGAGAAATTAGGGTTTCAACCCATCGACCTTTCAAAGGTGCAAGTGTTCAACTCAAGCAAACTGAGGTTTCACCACCCAACAACCACTCACAGGTACAACAACTGCAATATCTGGCTATCAAATCAGCAAGAAGGCAATCTCAATTTAATCAGCTCTAATACCATGTTGAAATTTTAGTGTAGGGCAATTAACACAAATCTAAATCTTACTAGAGGTTTCCGAAATCTAATCTCTAGGAGCTTTCATCCTTGCACTGATCTGAAATATTTATTTACAACAACAATCAACACTAAAGCCTGGAGGGCACACTTTCCAAGCATATAAGCATATACCAGATCTAAAAGTACATATAGATACTATTGAAAACTTCATATATATGGAGAAAGAATGAAGTACATATAGATACCACAAATTTATCACAAAGTTGGTACAATCTCTAGTTATCCAAACCTTAGCTAGGGAAAACCAAGATAACCCTAACCACAACCAAAAACGTATAGGAAGCTAGGATGAACACCAGTAGATCCTCTTTGGTTTCAATAAGCTAGTATCACACAAGCCCTCCACACTATCACTATTGTCTTCCTTAGATTTTACAAACCCTATCCATGTTGCATCACACAAATACATGGCAAGACAACTCTAGTGCTAGCTTCCAAGTTTACATGTTCGTCCTAGGTTTGAATCCCTAAACCCTAGGTCTTCAACTTTTAATCATCATAGAAACCAAGACCTTCATGAACCAAGTCGTCTTCCAAGCAATGCATCATACCAACCTTGAGGCGAATCAAACTTATCCCTCCATGATGTTGCCCTAGCCTTACATCCCAAAAGAACAAGGCTCTAAAATCATGCAAGGCGTTAACACCACTATTCTTGTCTTCTATTATGAAAGAAACCCCATAACTTCAACAAGAGCAATAATACCCATCATTATATTCAACGTCGTGCTCTTCTCTAGGGCTAGCATGCAAAGCACAAACCCTGGCATCATAAGAGCAACCCTTGGCATCACATACGATCAATCTCTCCATGAACATCCAATATGTCTCTCTCTCCTTGTCCTCTCCTAAGCTTTCCTCATGAATGTTAATGTCACCAAGACAAGTAGAAAGAAGAATACAATGATGATAGTGAATTGAAGACCTCTCTCCTCCCTCATATAGACAATAGGTAAGAGAGGCTAACATAAAATAAGGACATAAGACCATACAACTAATCAACATTGCATTAGGCACTCTATACAAGGATGTGCATGTGTCAAACTAAGGTTTATCCAACCCCTAAAATAAAATTCCCTCCAAGCATGATCCTCCTTGGGCTCAACATCCCTTCTCCAAGATGGTGCACCCTCCAACAAGTTCTTAGTCCAACATGTTCTCTTCCATGGTGCTCCACTATCCAAATGTCCTCATACTCTAATTGTGTGCCACATGTCCTCTTGTGTGTCAATGCAGTGACAAAGCTCCAATACTCCTCCTCAACATGTATCTAGGTCCATCACCAACCTCCATGAAACATCAACCCAAGCATCCTTAAGTCAAATGTCCAACCTCCAAGGTATATATCATAAGGTCCCAAGCTAGAAAGGTTATTAAGTGTCATCCTCCAAGTGCTTAATTATCCTCCTAGGTAGGTACCTCCCTTAATCAAGCAACCAACTCTCCCATTGTGCACACACAATGGGTTAGTCATCATGTCAATCGGGGCAACAACCTCCTAGCCAAGAGCGTCAAGCCAACACTCTAACCAAGGTCAAGCATCCACCCATATTGAGCCATCCATATGTCCATGACGCATCACCAAAGGCTTGGAGACATAACGTTCTTCTAGCAAAGTGAAATCACTTTTGGAGTAACCCCAAAAGCTAACAACGATATGGTTGGATATAGTATATATTATAATACAAATGAAAAAACACACCATGAAACATATAAGATACTATTATCCTTGCTTGAATGTTTCTTGGCTTGAAAAAAGAAGAGTCAGGAAATGATAAATAAGAAGCCGACCGATTTCGAAGAGGAAATTTCTTCATTTTTCATAGTCCACTGTGTAGGAGGAAATGCTAACGATTCAATAAAAGAAGAAACCACTAAAAAACTAAAAAATGAAGATATTCTGCACTGGCAACAATTTACCTCCCTAACTATAGAAATTGTCCTCGAAACATTTCAAGAGGAAACATGCCCCACCCTGTCACTAAAAAGCGGCCTATTATTGGTTGTTCTCTCCAAGGTTAAATAGCTTGCCTTTTCAGTGTTTGGTGCCACTCAAAGCATGGCCAGCCATCTACTTGGAACTCATAGGTGGGAACCACCATTAGTGAGAGAGACAATCCCTTAAGAAAACCCAGAACTCTGGATGGCATTTTCAAGGCATAGTTCCTGAAAAACTCCAATTATTATGAAACCTTGGAAGACATGGAGGTAATAGTGATAGGTGACGGATGAAAGGAACCTCACATTACTCAATTATGATTAAATTATGTAGTGGAAGATATCCAAGGATTGTTAGACCTGTAGCAAGAGTATGGCTGGAGGTTTAGATTTTTATAAAAAAAAATAGTTATGGTTTGTTTAGAAGAAATTAAAATAGCAGGATTTTTATCAGATGTGCCCTATATTTTAATTGGCTAGGCACCAGAAGTATTGCTAACAATATCGAAAAAGAGAAAGGTAGCACGACCATCCTCTTATCCCCTTAATTTGCCGCTTATGTTACGCACTAGGGTTCAAAGATTTGTTTTGGGCATTGTTGAACCATAACTGCCATCTTTTGGAGATAGATAGCAAACAAGCTCCCAAAAAACCAATTTGTTAGTTTGTGTGGATTTTCATGTTGGAATCACCGGGTAATAAAGAAGAATAACTACTCCATTTTTCACATTTATAAGGTGTTTAATCATATGGTGCTTATTATTTATGATAAAGGAGCATCTTGCATTAAATATATATATTTAAATTTTCCAAAGTTTAAGAAGTGATTAGATTATGTAAAATTCTAAGAATTATATGTAACTGGAATTAATGGATAGTCATCATAGGTTCCTAAGTTTGAAAAGATACTGTGAACTCCCTCAAGAGAAGAATTATTTCTTGAAAAATCTGGATCTTCCTTCCCAAAAATAAATAGAAATGTAATGCATTTGCTGGGCAAGAAAGGAATAAACGTCCAAGGTCAGTAATAAATTAATATGTTATTATTTCAATTAAGATTTTTTTTGGTGAGCTGAGCATCAATTTCCGTTTCCAAATCTGGCTACAGCGCTTTGATCTACTATGGGTTTGTTTTCAGTGCGCTTCTGTTCCCTAATTTGTTTGAACATTAGGGTGTTTTCCATTAAAACAGTCCATGAGGTATAGTTTTTACCATTCTAACTCCCGAGATTAAATAGATTGCCCCCACATATCATAAAATGCTTAGTTTATCTGAGTTACAGATTACCTCAATGCTGAAACCACAGACTGCTCAGACTTCTGTTCTGATGCTTCTCTGTCTCGCCCCTGCCCTTCGGCTCGACGTGGATTACCTTCTCCGGGATTTTTCTCTGCATGGGAATCACGATTTGAGTATTTGATGGCTTCTTATGGTTTCGCGTCTATTCGTTTTCTTCCTCCACGACCTGCAGATGTGGTTGCGTATTTTTTCTGTTTGTTGGATTTTTTCCCACGTGATTCGACTCTCGGCGGAGTGTCCCCTCGCTGGCCCCTTCTCCTGTTCGTCGCGCCTCTGTTCCCGGCAGCGTTGTTTCCTTGTTCTCCAAATGGGAATGCAAATGGCAATTCAATAGAGCCCTCTCTCCAAATGGGAATGCAAATGGGAATTCAATAGAGTAGTTTTTTATGTATTTGGGAAAGTAGTAATTTTATTCATAACATAAAATTACATTTTGTACGTGCTAAAAAAACATAAGTAGAGATACTCATCAGGGTTTCACAGAAACCAAAAGAATAAAAAAAATAAAATGAAGTTATTTATTTTTTAGGTTTCGCCATTCCCAGTTGGGGTTAGTAGTTACTATGCAGCGTTGATTTTCTATTATGGTTATGGGAGAGTCTTTGTCCAATTCAGATCTTTTTGTGAAAGTTAAAATAAAGGTTGAAAGTTAAAATAAAAATTAATAAAACAAATCATTTATTTATAATTATTTTTATTAATATTAAGATTATGATAGTTTTTTGGGGCAATCGATGTGATAATGAAGTGTTATGTACTAAGAGATTTAAGGTTCAAATCTCCTAATTTATTCGTGTATGCAGAAGAGACATAGACACCTAGAGGTTATAATGGTAGTGATCAGAATCAATCCCATGTCATGCGAATAAGCCCAGTCATGCGAGTACGAAATTGGTCCATTGTAGTCATTAATAAAAAACATAAAAAAGTCGTGATATATTAGAACTTATTTTTTAATGAAATAAATAACAAAGTCCATTGTTATGATGGGAGTAGTTATCCTAATCATTGTTATCAAAAGTATTTATAGTAATTAATTTTGAATTTAGATTCAATTCACCTGTGGGCAAAAAACATATCCATAACTTAATAACTTAATAATAATTTGTTTGTGGACAACATATGTCAAACCATTGACTCCTATGAGACTACCCATTATCATCCTCAAGAAAGTAGTTCAAACACACTAACATGAGCAGTGGTCTATCAAACAAAAATATTTTCACATGATACTTCAGAGGGTGATGTATTAGGACTTGTATACACATCATGAACCCTTTTAATTTATTCTCAAATAGCACCTCAACACTTCATCTTTCTAATTATAGTAAACAATAACTAATCTGGAACTAGGATCTATACAGACATTAAATGGATTCATTAGCTCAAGTTAATGAAGAACTTAGTAAAAGTCAAAAGATTGCCTATAAAAGTGAATATCAAGGTTGTGATGTTCAAGATAAGGTTAGAGGATGTGATTGTCAGTTGGAAGGGCCCCGCACTTATTCAATCTACTACCACTTGCCTCTAAAGCATTATATTGTAAATGAAATCACAAAAGGCTTAAATAATTTAAAAAGAATAAGAAGAAGACAATGACAAATAAAACAAGGAATTGTGAATTGTAGCATTCTTAGCACAAGGATAAAGCAAAGGAAGAGCATTGTAGTTAAATAAAGAGTTGGGGACACATGGCCTTTGTAACAGCCCTAGTGAGAATTCCATGTAAAAGAAATTAAAAATAATAACCACGGTTGATGGGACACTTATTCCAAGTCAAATGTTGGGCATGACATCCTAGAGGGTGTTCATTTGGTTTATTATGGCTAAGAAAATTGGCAAAGGCAATGGCTGAGGCTTTGGAAAGGCAAAATGATATTTTTGGTACATTTAATGAAAATGAAGGAAATTAGGAGAAAATGAAGGTGAAAGGTCATAGGTTGCATGTGAGCAAGAAAATGAAGGAAAATAATGGAAAATGAAGAAAATAGAGGCCTAATTAATAAAAAGGCTTATAAGGATCAGTTGGTACCTTTTGTCAGCTCAATTTTGGAGCTTTCTCATTATTCTCTCTCTCTCTCTTGGACACTTAAAGTTTTCTTGGAGCACTTTGGCATTGGATCAAGAAAGGAAAAGAAGGTAAGAGGAAGGGAAAAGCAAGCAAGGAAGAGTAGAATCAAGCAACTACAACAAGATTCTTTGCAGGTATTGATTTACATGTGTGATTTCCTAACTAGATTTGGCATGCATGGTATTGCACGTGGTTCTTTTCTATCATGGCATGGGTTTTTCAAGGTGTAACAGTGTTTTCCGCCTAGCCTTGGCGTTTCTGGATAGCCTTGATGAAATGGTTTCTCATACTTCGGTTGAGCTGGATTGTCGGATGGATTCAAAGTTGAGTGGGGTGGATCTCCGAAATGACAAACACATGGCCTAGTGGTCACTAAACCAAATTTTGGATCACGGTAAATCCATTGGCCTAGTAACCTGTGAGACAAACTATGGGTTGCAGTAAAGCTAGGATTGTGTGCCTCGGTGGGCCTAGGAATACTTTTCGATGAATGGAGGGATATACGGTAAAGCCAAGAGGTGGATTGCTCTTTGTTGGGCCTAGTAGTCCCGGGATGGGATGTACGGTAAATCCTAGAGAGTGGGTCTCAATATAGGGCCTAGTGATCCCTAGATTAGACTGTGGATTATGGTAAAACCTGAGAGACTAGGAGGCACTAAAATTCCTCACGATGTAGGTGGAGAACTCCGGTAGCATCCATGCTTGTTTGATTCTTTTCAGTTGGTTATGAGTCCCACATTCATGCTTGGAATATAGGTGATTGGCTAAATAGAGATTTAGCTCAGCCAATCTATGGTTCGGTGGAACGTGGTAGTCCCATCCCCGGTCAATTTTTGTATTCATTAATGAGAAATTCATTCCTTTGGTTTTTCATGTGTAAATGTATTAGCTTATATGTGGATTTTATGGTTGATGTATTCGTAGTGTTTCTATTGTTATTATGTTGGTTATGTATATGTTTTATGACAATAGCTATATATGGCTCTCATCATGTTTTTACTTGTAAATGAATAAATAATGTATCCATGACTTAATCAATGATTATGCAGCAAATGATATAAGGGAGCAATGCTTCATAGTGATTTGCAGATAAGTATGAGACCCCTATGCTTAAATATGTTGATTGCACCTATAGATTACATATTCGTGACATGTTTAACGAAATGCATGTCATGGCTGGTAAAGGTCTGGTTAAGGGCTTGTTCAAGTGTTTGCATTTGCATCATTGTTTCCTTTTTATCTTTATGTTCTGAAGGTGTCATTCAATTATGGGCTCTGGGCCTGAAATAGTGGTTCAAATCCCAAGGACACTAGCATAGCACTAAGAAAAATAGTCCTTGGGCCCTAGCATGCCTTATAATGGGAGCATCCTAGCCTCCTGGATGTTGTCAGGCCCATAGCATGGGAGCATCCAGAGCCTCTTGGACGTTGCCAGACCCATGGCATGGGAGCGTCCAGGGGTCAAGTGACCTAAAACATCAGTGGGACCCAAGGGTTGGTTACCATAAGTGTTGGGATGGTTCATAGGGATCTTGTAGTTGATGTGGAAGGTTTGTATGATGTGTTTTCGCCGATTCCATTTCCTTAAGGTCACCTAGGAGGTTGAATCCAATTATAGTAGCCTCTCATCACACGTTTACCCCGATTGGTTGGTTACTTGGGTAGATGTGGGAGGAGGGTGTTACAAAGTGGTATTAGAGCATCGTTCACCCTTCGAACTAGATGGGCGGTGTGTTGGTCATGCACTCATGTCGTTTGCACGTGTGTTAATCATCCTTGTGGTCTATGTGCTTTTTGCATATGCATGGTGTCAGTCATGGTTGTAGTGATGTCGTTGTGTGAAAGAGGATGTTGTTGTATGAAGTATGTCGGCATGAGTGTGCGATTGGTTACATGTTATTATATGTTGCTTCCATGTATCGTTCTTGTATGATTGATTACATGTTGCTACCTATTGCTACAAGTATTGCTCACTTATGCTAGATTATACGTGTTTATGTGTGTGTGTTGCCCATGTTTATGTTGATGTGTTGTCCGTGTGTATGTTGGTGTATCGTCTATGTTTATGATTGTGTATTGTCCACGTACACTGGTATGGTTGATGTTATCATGCATAAGGTCATAGTATGTGTAGTGATATGGTTATGCAGTGATGATTGGACTCTAACTAGAATGATGTTATGTGTTGGTGCACTTAGTTGTTATATGTTTACATGTTGTTATGATTATGTTTATACAACAATCGTGTTGTTTAAGATGATCTTTCATATGAGTTATCCTCCCTAGATTATACTTAGTATGTGGGTTTATTATGATTTGGTTTAACTGACCTATTATGCCTTGCAAGATAAAGTTCAAATGAATAACAAGATGGTAGAATACAAAGACTCTCCCTATGAATTAGATGAGTAGCATAGCAGGCACTCTTCTGATTTGGCAGACACATTGAATAAGGAATAAATAAGGAGTTGTAAGGCAGACAATGATAGGATCATATAGGCACAAGAGAAACAAGCAAATGTTAATGCAACACTCCTTCAGATTTTGTCAGAATTGTCGTGACAAGGGCCACTTCGGATCAGCCATGGACATGGGGACAAAACTAATGGGGCATATGGTAATAGGTTTCCTGGTAGATACAGGTCGGATAGAGTTGACACGATGAGAGATGGCAGGTTGTTGGACACTTCGAACAGGAGGGGTGATGAGTACAGGTACTATTCTAGTTCTGGTTTGGATAGACAACATGATCATCATCATTATCATCCATACAGAAGGAGTGATAGGGGATAATTTCCAGATGAATTTAAGAAAGGAAATCCACCTACTTTTGATGGAGATGTGAAGAATCCAGAAGATGTAGAGGCTTGGATACTTGGGATGAACAAATTCTTTGAGTTGCATGAGTAACAAATAACATGAAGGTCAGAATCGTTATCTTCAACTTGAAAGGTAAATCAGACATTTGGTGGGAAGATGTGAAGCGGGTCAGAGACATCAGGATAGAGGACTTGAGTTGGCATGAATTCAAGAGGATTTTCAGGAAGAAATACTTTTCAGAAAGGTACTACGACAGTAAGGCCAAAAACAATTATGAGCTAAAGACGGGGTCAATGACAGATGAAGAGTACACAACCAAGTTTTTGGATCTATTGAGGTATGTATCGTATCTTACAGATGAGAAGGATAAAGTTCAGTGATTTGTTAGTGGGTTGCCATTAGCATTTAGAGATCGGATTGAGTATGATGATCCTCGGTCACTTGAGGAAGTCATTGGAAAATTGAAGCATTGCTATGAATAGTCAAAGCGTAAGAATGAATCTCAGCAAGGATGGAAAGGGAAAGACAAAGGCAAAGGTAATTAGTAGCCTAAGAGAGCAAGGCCTTAAAATGGTGGGGAGAAAGAAAATGTGGCACCTCAAAAGAAGTTTAATGCAACTAGACAAGGGCATGGATCACTACAGCAACACATAGGTAATGATATTGAATAGTTGGAGTGTTGGACATGTGGTGAGGAACACCTTAGGAGACATTGTCTACAGAATCAGGGTGTTAGGCCTAAGATATACAGTGCACAGGAGGCGCAATTGTTGGGGATGTGGGGTAGAGTATTCCTGGTATTTATGCAGACATGGAAAATAGACAGGCAGAGCACTAGGCATCTATCGTTGAGATGGACAATAAGCTTGGTGATCAAGTTATTTCTATTTAGATTGACCCCAGATCTAATTATAGCTATGTTAGTCCTAACTTGGTGGATAAGTGTGGTTTGAGTAAGGAATTGCATGCAGTATCTTGATTAGTGCAATTGGTTATAGGTAAAAAGAAGAAAGTTCATCATTGGGTAAGAGATTTTGCATTTGATTTAAATGGTATGCCTACCGTAGCACATTTGAATGTATTACCGTTGGGATCATACAGTATGTTGTTAGGCATGGATTGGTTGTACCTTCAAAGAACCAAGGTGGATTGCTATGACAAAGCCATTGAGTGTGTGGATGACAATGGGGAACCAAGAGTCTTGCAGGGAAAGAAAAAAGGCACATCAATTAAGATGGTGACAGCTATGCAGTCGCAAAAAAGGGTGTGCGTAATTCGTAGTGCACATTTATAGTGACTAAGGTAAGGAAGTTGAGGATGCAGATGCTTTGAGCAGGTACCAGATCTACAACAGTTTCAGGATGTGTTTCTCGAAGAGATTTCAGAGTTTCCACCTCACAGGGAAGTAAAATTTTCTATTGAGTTAGTGTCAGGGGCAGTGCCAACATCAAAATAACCTTATAGGATGAGCACACCTGAGTTGGTAGAGGTCAAGTTGTAGTTGAAGGAAATGTTAGATAAAGGATACATCAGGCCAAGTGTATCACCTTGGGGCGCACCGGTATTGTTTATGAAGAAGAAAGATGGTACTCTCAGATTGTGCAATGATTATAGGCAGTTGAACAAAGTGACCATCAAGAATAGGTACCCATTACCGATGATTGATGATTTGTTTTATCAGATGAAGGGAGTAGTAGTGTTTTCTAAGATCGACTTGAGGTCAGGATACCATCAGGTATGCATCAAAGAAGAGGACATCTACAAGACGCATTCCAGACCAGGTATGGGCATTATGAGTTTAATGTAGTTCCATTCAGTTTGAATAATGCCCAAGATACATTTATGTGTTTGATGAACAGTGCTTTGCGTCCTTATTTGGACAATTTTGTTATTATGTTCATTGATGACATATTGGTATATTCTAAAAATGAGGAAGAGCATGCCGAGCATTTGGTAGCAGTGTTGAGATTGTTGAGAGAGCATCATTTGTATGCTAAGATCAACAAATACAATTTCTTCCAGGCTAAGGTACACTACTTGGGACATGTTGTCTCCAAGGAGGGCATTACAGTAGATCCAGAAAAGATAAGGGCCATCATGGAGTGGGTATCTCCGAGGAATGTGGATGAGGTGAGATCTTTCATGGGGTTGGCAAGCTATTACAGGAGGTTCATAAGGAACTTCTCACAGATTACTTATCATATTACATCATTGCAGAGGAAAGGTAATAAGTTTGAATGGACAGAGGAGTATGAAGCAAGTTTTGAGTAGCTTAAGCAGTGTCAACACATGCTCCAATGTTAACGATTGCAGATCTGGACTAGGAGTTTGTAGTATGCACATATGCTTGCAAGAGAGGACTTGGTGGGTTCCTTATGCAGGATAGATAGGTGGTATGCTACAAGTCGTGAAAATTAAACAAGCACGAGCAAAACTACCCGACGCATGATCTTGAGTTAGCAGTGATCATGCATGTATTGAAGATGTGGAGGCACTGCCTTCTTAGCAGGAGGTTTGTACTAATGAGTGATCACATTGGGTTGAGATATTTGTTTGACCAACCGAATCTGAACACATGGCAGGCTAGATGGTTGGCCACAATCAGTGAGTTTGACTTCAAGATTTGGTACATCAAAAGAAAGGAGACCAGGGTGGCAGATGCTCTTAGCAAGTGGGTAAAGGTAAATCACTTAGTAGCTATGAGCTCCAATGGGACAGACTTACAGGATAGGATCTTGCAGGCAGGACAACAGGATGTCAGGTACATGGAGATTATGCACATGTTGCAGCAAAGTACAGATACATGTACATGTGGTAGTACATGTACAGGTACAAGTGGTAGTGCATGTACAACTAGTGGTATAGGTGTATGTACAGGTGCAGGTGCACCAGATGGGGATTATTGCCTTACAGTAGATGGATTGGTTAGATTCAAAGACAAGATATATGTGATAAACGGTAGTGAGCTCAGGAAGGTGATCTTGAGGGATTTTCATGTGAAATCATATTCAGGAAACCTAGGCTATCAGAAGACATTGACCACAATGAAGAAATTTTATTATTGACGGAATCTGAAGAAGGATGTAGCAAAGTTTGTGGCCAGGTGTTTCGACTATCACCGTGTGAAAGTAGAGCGTAAGTATCCAAGTGGACTATTATAGCTGATTGTGATTCCATAATGGAAATGGGAGGTCATTTCCATGGAATTTCTCACATGTTTTCCAAGGACAATGAGACAACAAGATTCCATCATGGTTGTCATGGACAAGTTGACAAAGATTGTGCACTTCATTCCAGTGAAGTCTACATTCTCAGTTAGTGATGTAGCACAGGTATTCATTAGAGATGTGGTCAGGTTTCATGGAGTTCTAAAGAAGATTATGTCAGACAGGGATGCAAAGTTCATTTCCAAGTTTTGGAAGGAGTTATTGCAAGTTTGGGCATAGAGTTGGCCTTCAGTACAACTTATCATTCATAGATACATGGACAGACAGAGAGGGTCAACCGGATATCGAAGGACATGTTGAGGATGTATGTTATGCATCAGTAGAGAAAGTGGGAAGAGTATCTCCCACTGGTAGAGTTCAATTACAACAATGAGGAACCTTTGAAGGTGAGACTGTTTTAGGCATTGTATGGGCGGAGTTGTAATAATCCCATCAATTGGAGCAATCGAGTTAATAGGGTGTTGATTAGACCGGACATGTTGGCGAACATGGAACAAGAGATGTAGGTTATAAAGAAGAATCTAAAAGCAACACAAGATAGGTTGAAGAGCTATGCAGATCGGAATAGGTTGTTCAAGGAGTTCCAAGTTGGGGAACATGTGTACTTGCACATCAAACCAAAGAAGAGCTCCTTGCGGGCCAAGCTGGCACCATGGTTTTGTGGACCCTTTAGTATTATTGAGAGGACTGGGCCAGTAGACTATTGACTTACACTGCCTCTGACAGTGAAAGTCCATGATGTTTTCCATGTGTCGTTTCTTAAGAAGTATGTTAAAGATGTTGATTGTGTGGTTGATTGGTTTGTGTTGCAGGTGGAACTAGATGGAGAATTCCAATTAGAGCCTCAGTATATATTGCAGAAAAAAGGTGCTCATGATCCAGAACCAAGCAATCGAGCAGGTTAAAATGCAGTGGAAGCACTTTAGGCCTGATGAAGCTACATGGGAGATGCAGGATTAGATGCGAGCTATGTATCCTTCATTGTTTGCCATTTGAGGCAAAGCATTTTTGATATGATGTTGGTATATGTTTTGGCATATGTTTTGGCTTATGTTTTGGTGTGATGTTTTGATATACGCACATATGTATATGGATGTAAATACCACAATGAGCTATGTTATAAAGATCCAATAAGCGGTATGGGTGTCGTGTCATTATAGTTGTCATGTTGGTTTGCTTTTAGTAGGGTGATCATTGTAAATAATGCATCAAGCTATGTTATAAATCTCCATGAGTAATATGTTTTCTTTCCAGTAGTTTTGCTGAGGTATATGTGTGATTGAACACCGAGGATGGTGTCCCCCAAGGGGGAGGGTTATGTAACAGCCCTGGTGAAAATTCCATGAAATAAAAGTTAAAAATAATAACCCCGATTGATGGGACACTTATTCCACGCTGAATGTTGGGAAAGACATCCTAGGGGTTGTTCATTTGGTTTATTATGGCTAAGGAAATTGGTAAAAGCAATGGCTAAGGCTTTGGAAAGGCAAAATGGTATCTTTGGCACATTTATTTATGAAAATAATGGAAATTAGGAGAAAAGGAAGGTGAAAGGTCATAGGTTGCATGTGAAGAGGAAAATGAAGGAAAATAATGAAAAATGAAGAAAATAGAGGCCTGATTGATAAAAAGGCTTATGAGGATCAGTTGGTACCTTTGTCAATTCAGTTTTGGATCTCTCTCATTGCTCTCTCTCTCTCTCTCTCTCACTCTTGGACACTTTTTATTGGAGCACTTTGGCATTGGAACAAGAAAGACAAAGAAGGAAAGAGGAAGGAAAAAACAAGCGAGGAAGTGCGGGATCAAGAAGCTACAACATGATTCTTTGCAGGCATTGATTTGCATGTGTGATTTCCTAGCTAGATTTGGCATGCATGGTATTACATGTGGTTATTTTCTGTTATGGCATGGGTTTTGCCAGGTGTGAAAGTGTTTTCAGTCTAGCCTTGCCATTTCTAGATAGCCTTGATGAGATGGGTTCTCATACTTCAGTTGAGCTAGATTGCCGGATGGATTCGAAGCTGAGTGGGTGGGTCTCCAAAATGACAAACACATGGCCTAGTGGTCCCTGAACTAGAGTGTGGATCACGATAAAGCCACTGGCCTAGTAACCCTTGAGCCAGACTATGGGTTGGGGTAAAGCCATGATTGTGTGCCTTGATGGACCTAGGAATCCTTGTGGGTGAATGGTGGGATATATGATAAAACCAAGAGGTGGATTTCTCTCCATTGGACCTAGTAGTCTCGAGATAGGATGCACGGTAAAGCGTGGAGACTGGGTCTCGATGTAGGGCCTAGTGATCCCTGGATCGGTCTGTGGATTACGGTAAGTCCTGAGAGACTAGGAGGCACTAAAATTTCTCACAATGTAGGTGGGTAACTCCTGTAGCATCCATGCTTGTTTGGTTCTTTTCGGTTAGTTATGAGTCCCATATTCATGCTTAGAATATGGGTGATTGGTTGAAGAGAGATTTGTCTTATCTAATCTATGGTCGAGTGGAACGTGGTAATCCCATCCCTAGTCGGTTTCTACATTCTTTAATAAGAGATTCATTCCCTTGGTTTTTCATGTGTAAATGTATTGGCTTATATGTGGATTCTATGGCTGATGTATTCATGGTATTTATGTTGTTATTATGTTGGTTATGTATATGTTTTATGACATTAGCTATGTATGGCTCTCATCATGTTTTTACTTGTAAATGAATGAACAATGTATCCATGGCCTAATAGATGATTATGTAGCAAATGATATAAGGGAAAAATGCTTCATAGTGATTCTTAGATAAGTATGAGACCCCTATGCTTAAATATGTTGTTTACACCTGTAGATTACATATTTGTGACATGTTCGACAAAATGCCTGTCATGGCTAGTAGAGGTCTAGTTAAGGGCTTGTTCAAGTGTTTGCATTTGCATCATTGTTTCCTTTTTATCTTAATGTCCTGAAGGTATCATTCAATTCTGGGTAGTGACCTCGGCTCTGGGCTTGAAATAGTGGCTCAAATCCAGAGGACGCTAGCATAGCACTGAGCAAAATAGTCCGTAGATGCTAGCATGCCTTGTCATGAGAGGGGCCAGAGCCTCCTGGACATTGTCAGGCCCATAGCATGGGAGCGTCCAAAGCCTCCTGGACATTGTTAGGCCCATAGCATGGGAGCTTCCAGAGCCTCCTGGACGTTGTCAAGCCCATAGCATGGGAGCGTCCAGGGGTCAAGTGGCCTAAAACCTCAGTGGGACCCAATGGTTGGTTACCAAAAGTGTTGGGATGGTTCTTAGGGGTCATGTAGCTGATGTGGAAGGTCTATATGATGTGTTTTCGTTGATTCCATTTCCTTAAGGTCACCTAGGAGGTTGAATCCAATTATAGTAGCTTCTCGTCACATGTTTACTCTGGTTGGCTGGTTACTTGGGTAGATGTGGGAGGAGGGTGTTACAGCCTTCTAGTTGCTCTGAGTAAGCTAATTTTGCATATAAAATTTTGTGCAACATTAGAGAAAGGGTTCTTAACAAATAAGAAAAGAATTGCATAAAAAATAATGAATAAATTTGAGTTTGTAAACTAAAATGCTCTAAAGAACTAAAACATCATTGTAATTATGTGATTGTTGGAAAATATACTTTGAGGTAAACCATGCAACATTGAGGTTTTTCCTTCAAATTTTGTCTAAGGTAGTATCTATGTTTACTATATGTTTAATTGTGTGGTTGTTAATTAACGATTAATTGTTTTAATTTTGTGTGATCAATCATTGTGTAAATAATGTGGACAACCATGAAATGCCTTATCCACTCCCTAAAAATATAGTCAAATTACTTTCAAGTTAAATTCCCTTCAAATGTAGTGTTGGTGTAGGATATGTTACCCACCACCAGTGGGTGACACCCATAGGAGAAATTTTTGTCCTACATTGTCTTCAGTTGGTACTCAGTGGTGACTAGATAGCTCAATGTTCCACCATCTTTGCCACCCGAGCCAATGATTATGCACCCTCACACATATGTCATGGTCGTATGTTTAAAGGTGGGCCTTCCAACCCTGATGGTATGGCTTTCATTATGTAATTGTATATTTTTGCTTACTTATCATGGACACTTATGGGCATGGATTAGTGAGGGGATTCGACAGAAATAATGGGCCTGGTTTGTACTCTTGTCCCCTTGTCCAACTTGCTGGTTAACTCTATATCCTAGTCCTGTGGGATCTCCTTTATTGGATACTAGCTTTAGGAGTGGCACTACATGGGAAATCCCGATTTTGGTTGTGTGGTCCCGCTTCCCGACATCACATACATCACTCCCCTCCACTCATTATAACCCCTTTCCACATATTTCTTATCTGGGTCCACAAGAAGTTAGCCTCCCCTTCCCTAGTCCACATTTTGGGTTGAGCCTAGAACAATGCCCCGGAGGTTGATGCAACTAAGAAGAAAAATAAAAGTATAAGTTGGCCATTATTAACATGAAATGTACCATAAAATGAAAAATATGGTCGATACATACAAATTTAGCATATGGGAAAAAACAAACATGAGCTCTACCCCCTTATCATTATGACCATCACCCTCATTCATAAGGCCCCTATAGTGCCCCCGCCTTCCCCCCTTCATCATTTAAGGAACCCATGATTGTCCCAACCCCTGGTGGGCTATGAACTATCCAACCTTAAGGGGGTATTCATTGTTATATCATTTGTATCATGCGCTTATCCTCTAAAGCCCCGAGCAGTGATAAAAGAAAAATCAATAAAAAGCAAAAAAGGCATATGAAGAAGGGTGGAAAAATCAGGGTCAGGGTAACTCATGTACCACAATTTCTCCCTCCTACATCTATACACCCAAGTGTAGGATTCCCTCATCATAACTACCCATGTACCATGGCATGTGGCTTGGAGCCTTCCTAAATTCCCCATTTTGTTCCATCATTATATCACATGACACAAGCCATATAACGGATGTACCATGGACTTCCACTCCCTTAGAGGTTGAAACCACCTAATAAGGTCCTTGGTTAATCTCCTTCCTGAACCTGGAGACACATGTACATTCAAAATCCCATTATGGAACAGAATGCCACTATGAAGTGTCCACTTGGTTCCCTGATTTGTAAGGTCATTTACTCAATTGCATTTATAAACTGTTGTACTTGAAGGTGAAGAGATGCATTGGATCTTATACAAGATTGTAGTTGGGTCTTCATCTTGGAGTTTGGTCTCCCTATATGGGGTCCAAGCCCTCTAGAGGGTCATATTGGCATTTGCAGGGTATGTGTTGAGAGCCATGGGCCTCCACTATAGCAGAGAGCAGATTTCCATGCCACAGGACCCTTCAGCACCATTCATTACTCACTCGTATTCCACTTATTTGATGATGATGATGCCACTGGACCACATTGCATAGTTGGCTACACACTTGCACCACATGCTTGGTAGTTGATTGAGGGCCCAAATGGGGATTTTGTCTCACCATGGGTGATAAGGGAGGGCTTGCATCATTGTTCCAACCCTTACATATGGGATACATGCTTATTCGATTGAGTTTGTGACCCATGAGGATGGTTTTCTGCTCCCACAACCACTTGGGAGCACCACAGGTCATTTGCTTGGTGATCAAGGGGCCACCCCCTTCATCACTATTTTTGGAGCCCTTCTATTCATTTTTCACATGCTAGACTTCTTTTGGTCCTCCAATGATCCTCCTGGCTAATTGTTTATCATTTTGGCCCTCCTGAGAGGCTAATTACTCTTATTATGAATCTATTTGGTGGGATTGTCACCAAAGCGTTTTTATTTGCACATTATTTTATTGTCAGGGGCATCATTAGGCATAATTTAGCCATTCAAACACTTTAGAGGAGTGTATAAATATAAGAGAATGCCATTTCACCTCTCATCATCACTTGGATTTGTATCTCTTTGGATAAAGGAGCTCATACCCGCTATTAATGCACAAATTGGATATCACTTGATGCATTTTGATATTTTGATAATTGTTATCTTGTCTTGGAGCTCCATTCTTGCAATTCTAATGTATGGATATAATCTTCTTGTCTTGTAAGTGCTCTTTATAAAATAAAAAAGAAATCATGTTTATTTTCTAATATATGGAATGTTATGCTATGATTGTTTTTGTGCCCTAATTATTTATGCAAAATTCCTAAACACTTGATAATCTTGGCTCGTTTCATATGTTATTCATCTTGGCAACAAGATCGAACCATGTCTAAGGGTGGGTTAACTCTTTACACCTTGAAACTCCATTAATTAGCAAGTCGAAGTATAAATCCTTGTTGTGACCTTGTAGTTGCTTCTTTAGGGGATGTGAAGTTACAAGTAGGCTCCTTGAAAGTGTGAAATCCTAAATCGAAATCACTTTGACTCCATTCTCGAGAAATGGCTAGGCATTGGTCTCAAATCCCTGGTGATCACCCTAGATTTTCCTTCTTTCCATAAATTTTCTACCCTAACCCTAGATGGCCAAGCTAGGGCATCCAACAAATTCCATTAGACCCATCATCTTGCTTAGCGAGTTGGCTAGGAACTGTGTTGGGGTGTCCTCCACATGTCCTCCAATTTTGAGATCAATCCCACGATCGGTTTGTGAGATGTGTCAAGCCCTAGCTCCAAAATTGTTTGGTTCTTGGTCCATCTAGGTTAGTGGCCTTCAAAGGGATCTATTTTGCTAGAAAACTAAAAGGAAGTTCTTTTATCATTGATCCCTTCTTCTCCCTTGATTGACCTAGATCTTTTGTTTGAAGATTCACCCTAAACCCTAGGTTTTTCCTGGGTCCTATTGGGCTTACTTGTGGTCTCACATCTCTATCATTCCTTATCTCAAGGCCACTTTGAATCCTAGTTTATAGAAGAGTCTTAGGTCTAGGGTCTCCCATGATGGGCCTCCAAATTAAACACAAATTAAGGCTCATCTGACCATCCTTCATCATACTTAACGTCTCTTTTTGCATTAGATGACATATCTTTAACTTTAATATGTTCATTAGGAAGGTTTAGAGATAATTTCATATTTATGCCTAGTATCATTTATTTTTGTAGAATATTGTGAGAATATTGGGCAGATTATGAAGATTTGGAGGACGAGATAATGTGGGGACTTGCTCCCTACTATAGGAGGATCAAGATTGGATAGTAAATTAACAATATATTATGAAATTATTGCACAAATTTTGGAGCTCGAGCGATTTAGAAAATCTAGGAATGTGTTCCATGTCATTTAATGCATATTCCTAGTGTTGGGAACCAGAACCACTATTTGAGGGATTTTGGAGGAGAAAGCTTCCTCCTTTCAAGGATAATGCTTCCTCATCATTTTTTATAAGTACCAATTCAATTTTTCCTCTAGGGGCAGGTATTTATTAGTCTTCTTGTGGAGAAAACTTGTACTTTTGCAGCTCCACTTTCATTTCTAGTAGGGATGTACTTGGACTATTTCAAATAATGAAGTTTGGTGCCATTTTTAGCTTCTAAATATTGGTCTCCTTCATATTAATTTGATTATCCTTGGGCTTGGCCATCCTAGGAGCCTCAAATCCCTTTTGTATAATTTGTTTTTCTTCGTTTCTCTTCTTATTCACATGCATCTCTTATTCTTATTTTTCCTATTTCTGCATTTACTATTGATGCTTCTTTTGTTGTAGGATTGGGTTAAAATATTGAAGTAAGTTATTTTGCAGGTTATTATAGAGTCACAAGCATGATGTATCCTTAGAAAAACTTTGAAAAATCATCTTCATCATTGAACTACTTGGATTGGTTTACTAGTTCACAAATCTAGAATTTCTGGAAGTCCCTTGTAGAAAAATAGTAGTAATTTTATGTTATTTTCTAGAATGTGTTAATGAGCTTCATTTGAGTTGATTCCACTTGGATTAGGTCATAAAAAAATTCAAGTTAATAACAAAATTTAAACCATTGCATTTGCACTTGATTAGGATAAGCATTTGATAGGTTAACTAGCTCACTAAGTATTGGATTTCCAGGTTTTAGAGTAGTAATTTTTTGGTATTTTTTAGCACGTGTTAGTAGAGGTATTTTGGAGTGATTCATCGCAATTAATAAAAATATTTTTTCCATTTCATTTGAGTTTTATTTACTTGGGAATTTAGAAAGATTCCCGCTCCTGTAGCATTACATGCCTCCTGTAGCAATCACCTGTAGCAAATATGTAGCATCACTTTCCTTCACCATTTTTTATTCCCACTGCAAATTTGACTTAGACTAGATTAATAATGACCCCTAGGCTCTAAATCCATGATTAGGGAGACCTAAGTACCACTCTATACCCCTCCTTCCTCCACTGCAAGCACGAAACAATAGGACCAACACGATCAATGCCATGTCAATCCATCACCCTCATCCATTTCCAACATCCACCCATCATTCACAATCCTTTTTCATGCATTTTCCTCGCTATCCTAAAATGATACAGGAGGGCTCTATTTTGTTACAGGAGGCCAAAATACTTAGAGGTTTTTTTTGTTTTTTTTTTCATATCTTTAAAACCGTGCATCTATTGGCCGAGTAGTTTCATGGGGAGATGCATATGGATGATGGTACCATGCTCAAGTAATTTCAACAAATTCTAGTGCACATTTTTCGAGAAATCAACCTCCATCACCCACAACCATTTTAAAGTTTTCTCAAGGTTCTTGCATCCATTGGATTATTTTTGTATGGGGAGGTGCGTAAGGATGATGGTAACATGCTAAAAAAAATTCAGGTAAATCCAGTCTACCGTTTGAGAGATATGGATAAAACAATTTTGTTATAGGGGACTCTCCTGAAATGCTACAGGAGGATCCCGAAATGCTACAAGAGGTAGATCAGATTGGAGGAAGGGGTCAAAATATCATGTATTCTTTACTGAAGGTTGGTAGACATCCCCCAACGCCACTTTTATCACCCATCCACTCCATCTAGCCAAAATTCATCTTCAAATTCCACTCTGACACACATAAAAAACACAGAAAAAACTTTGCTTTCAATTTTTCCACTACCTACACCACCTCCTGATGATTTTAGTTTTGTCCTTGTACCTTTTTTGACTTGCCCTCAGATCCACGTGCAATATAAGGTCTCAAAGAAGAATTAAGTGACTGTTAAAAGAGGGAAATTCCTCCTGTAGCAGCCTATACAGTCACATCAAAATCCCATAATCATTTTTTTACACCCATAGAGTAAAAGATCCAGCCACCTTGAGCATCATGAAGCCATTTCTGAAGTGAGAAGGGGCACACCAGTAGATAATCGATCCACTCCAACAACAACAGATTGAAAACTCGAGAGATACTTGCAAGCAAGAAAGGTTCCATTAGTCAACTACATCATGTGAATACCCGTGCACAAGCAAAACAAGGAAATTAACACTTACAGAGAACCATGGATTGATCATCAACTCAACAGCAGCATGCGTGCTTCTCCAGAAACCATTAGGTAGGTACAGGTATGCAATATTATCACCTCTTTTCTTGAGCGTGTTATGGTTAGAAATTTGTTGTCAATGCATGAGAGATGAAGTTTTATAAGCTAAGGATGGGTCAAAAGTCTCAACCACCCTCAACCAGTTAAGTGCAACTAACTCCCTCACTCATGCAATGTGGAAAAGCCAAATTAAGAAAGGTGATGATTACGAGGAGTGGGGACAATGTTTAAAAGAGGAAATTTGTGCAACGTCCAAGTCACCCAAGCCCACCAAGCCCACTATCACATAAATAAATAAAAGAGCAATGCTCAACTTCAATTGTATCAATGCTCATTCCCAAAACAATTAGGGAGGTTCATTCAGGCATCGAGGGTCGAGCTAGATGATACCAGGGGTTGCCTAGGGTGCTACAGAATAGATACAGAGTTGATTTTCAGGTGCTACATGATCAATCATATCTGCTACAGGAGAAACATGGCTGCTACAGGAGAAATAAAGTTGCTACAAAAGAAAACAAAGATGCTAGATGAAGGCAGAAGTTGTTGAAAGAGACCCTGATTTTGAGGAATTTCACCCCCAAACCCTAGGATTCGAAGGACAATATCAAAAGGAGGGGTAAATATATACATATTTATACTTGCCATATGTGAACAAGAAGTCTGCAATTATATATATACATATATATATTTTTTAATTTTAGTTTTATATTATTTATTGTTTTTATCTATTTAATTAATTTTTTATTTATTTTATTTTTCTCAGTAGTACATCCTATGGGAAACTTTTGATAAAAGTTTACAAATAAAAAATGAAATGTAGATGTTTCCTTTGAATTAAGCCTGATAAGAAGGGGAATTGCAATTATTTTTGGGTGAGCATGAAATCAACCTTCCTCCAGGAAATATAAAAAAATTGTTCTTTTTGCCTCTGTCTTAAAAACCCTTATTACATAGAAATATCTAAAACTTGTAGCAGAAATAGGAATTACCTTGCAAACTTTGGGAAGTTGTATTGAAGGTCGTGGGGGGTGGATCTAAACGTAGAAAGCCCACATCCAAGAAGAAGGAGAAGAAGAAGCTAATGAAGAAGCAGAAGAAGATGGGGGTTAGTAGGAGAGGAACAAATTGTGCTAAAAACTAAAATATATGTGCCTAAGAGAGTCCTAATCAATACATAGAACTCTAGAGCCCATTAGGCAATCATCTAGGGCACAAAAGAGAAGAAGAAGGCATCAAAAGGAAAGAAGGCATTCACCATCAAAATTGAAAATCTATAATTTTTCTATGTACAAATAGTTTTGGAAAAATGAGGGAAAATGGAATGAAGGTGTCAAGGGAAAGGGTGTGAATGCAATGGATCTACAAGCAAACATAGTTCACTTGCAAAGAGGAAAGATACGTTTTTGTGCTTGAAGGACTGCTAAAGAATCATGGAAAGAACAACTACATTTTTGTGCTTGTCCTTGCAAAACTTAAAACCAAGCTTCTTAAGAGAAAGGACTAAGGAATGTACAAGAGAGAGGCCATCAGGGCCATGAATGAGGCACAATTAGGTCACTAAGTTGCTCAGAGGATGAGCAACACTTTTAGCAGGGGGTATGATGGGCCTTCAAATTAGACATAAATTAAGGCGCATCTGACCATCCTTAAGCGCATTAAACCTCTCTTTTTGTATTAGATGACATATTTTTAACTTTAATATATTCATTAGGAAGGTTTAGAGATAATTGCATATTTGTGCCTAATATTATTTATTTTTGTAGAATATTGTGAGAATATTGGATAGATTATGAAGATTTGTAGGAGGAGATAATCTAGGGACTTGCTCCCCACTACAGAAGGATCAAGATTGGATAATCAATCAACAAGATATTATGAAATTATTGTACAAATTCTGGAGCTCCAGTGATTTAAAAAATCTAGGAGTGCGTTCGCTGTCATTTAATGCATATTCCTAGTGTTGGGAACTAGATCCACTATTTGAGGGATTTTGGAGGGGAAAGCTTCCTCCTTTCAAGGACAACGTTTCCTCATCATTTTGTATAAGTACCAATTTGAATTTTCGTCTAGGGGCATGTATTTCTTAGTCTTCTTGTGAAGAAAACTTGTATTTTTGCAACTCCACTTTCATTTCTAGCAGGGATGTACTTGGATTGATTCAAATAATGAAGTTTGGTGCCATTTTTAGCTTCTAAATCTTGGTCTCCTTTATAGGAATGTGATTATCCTTGGGCTTGGCCATCCCAGGAGCCTCAGTTCCCTTTTGTATAATTTGTTTTTCTTTTTTTTTTTTCACTTCTTTTTCACATGCATCTCTTATTCTTGTTTTTCTTGTTTCTGCATTTAGTATTGATGCTTCTTTTGTTGTAGGATTGGGTTAAATGATTGAAGTAAGTTATTTTGTCAGTTATTTACAAAGTCACAAGCATGATGCATCCTTAGAACAACTTTGAAAAGTCATCTTCATTGAGCTACTTAGATTGGTTTACTAGTTCACAAATCTAGAATTTCTGGAAGTACCTTGTAGCAAAATAATAGTAACTTTCTGCTATTTTTTAGAACGTGTTAATGAGCTTCATTTGCGTTGATTCCACTGGGATTAGGTCATAAAAACATTCAATTTAATAAAAAAAATTACTCCATTGCATTTGCACTTGATTAGGTTATGCATTTGATAGGTTAAGTAACTCACTAGTTCTTGAATTTCCAATTTTTAGAGTAGTAATTTTTTGCTATTTTTTAGCACATGTTAATAGGGGTATTTTGGAGTGATTCCACTTGTAATAGTGATCTAAGACATCCTAATTAATAACAAGAATTTTTCCATGCCATTTGAGTTTGTTTTACTTGGGAATTTAACAAGATTCTCGCTCACGTAGCATTATAGGCCTCATGTAGCAATCGCCTGTAGCAAACCTGTAGCATCATTTTCCTTCACTAGTTTTGATCCCCACTGCAACTTTGACTTAGCCTAGATAACTAATGACCCCTTGGCTCTAAATCCTTGATTAGGGAGACCTAAGGACCACTCTATACCCCTCCTTCCTCCACTACAAGCATAAAACAACAAATAGAGTTAGGAAGCAATTTTCACATTTGAAACTCTTCAATGCAAGTGAAGTAGACTTAGTTTCTGAATTCCCTAGTCATGTGCTGTAGATTAACTTTATTCTTTCCAAGAAATTTGCAATTAGATTAATGATTTCCATTTTGCAAGTAGAATAATTTATTTGATTTGTTTGCAATTAGAGTAGCATGGTTTATTTATGCAATTAGTTTAGGTTAGGTTTTATGACATTCACTTCATTAGATCAATGTAAGGACACATTGCATGTTGCACATACTGTTTTGACACCTCTTAAGTTTGTACGAACCTCGGGTTGATAATTTAAGTTGTAGCCTTAGGATATGCAACATTATTTTTGCAATATTGGGGCTCATCATCCCTCATTAAGGAACACCTCTAATTCTTAGGTCTAAGCCTCCCTTAAGGCTTTCTTAGAGATCCTTTCACCTTGCTTCTAAAGCAAGCAAACCCTATTGTCGAGTCTCTCTTGTGAATGGGATCTAGAAATCACTACCTATCCTATCAATGACTCATCATTCCTAGTGATTTCTTTATACTGGGACTCCTCCCATTTGTGAAAGTTCGTAAAGAGCAGGGGACATCGACTGAGGTGATAGTGGGCACTTGTTCCATTATTTCCGCTTGATTTGGTAGTACTTCCTTATGAACCCCTCCTAGGACCCCTACTAAATTGAGCAGTAACATTTTTGGTGTCGTTTCCAGGGAAACGACATGTGTGCTTGTTTCCCTTATGACATCATTGATATATCATTCTTGGTTACTCCACTGGAAGATCAAAGCTCTAGTTATTCATTGAAATTTAAGGTTAATGCTTGTAGGGTGAATCAAGCATCTATAAAGGCATTTGAATTTCACTCTGGCGACTCCACATTTGCTCCACGAAAATATGAAAAATGGCATATGGCATTCCCCACCTCCCTATGACAATCTTGATCCTAAAGAAGTTCTAAGGCTATAGGAGATAAATGGATGGATCAAGAATTTGTTACTGGGGTTCAAAGGAAGTCTCCATCAAGATGCTAATGTCCACATAGATGACTTCTTCTGGAGACTAGCCCCAATAAGAATTTAGAATTATGACACAATTATGATGTTATTTTCTCTATCACTTGAAGGTCTAGTTAAATATTGGTATATTAATCTCCCCCCTAAAAGTGTCATTGATTATGATAGATTTGAATATATCTTCCTAAGAAGGTGGAGCAACATCCCATACCAAAAGTGGTCTTTATAACCAAGAGAAAGAAGCTCCATTTTTAGGAAGTCAAGTTGATCCTCATTCGCATGATCAACATGAATAAAGTGATGAAACAAGTAATATTGAACGATATCTTATTGAGAATATCAATGAAGAATGCACCTCCAAAGAAGAATCTAGGGGTGTCCCTCCGCTTTTTAAAAACAATCTTCCTCTCACCACCCATGATGAAGCCCTTAAGGAGGTTCCTCCCATTTCCCCTTTGGATATTTCTGACCATTCTTATGTTATAAGGAAAATAAGGCATCTCCCCTATAATAGGAGCCTTACCTATGATACCGCTGACACCATTAGGGTCGTTATCTTTCCCTATGATATCAGAGGAGTATTTGAGTCATTAATTGATCCTTCTCTTGTTCCTTGTCAAGCAAACATTGATGATCCCTCTTCCCCTTCCAAGCTTGATCATTTGGGAGAGTGCCTTGTAGAATCTGATCCCTCATGCCACCTTCCTCCTTCCCATCATGACCTTAAAGCAACCATGAAGCATGACACTGTTAAGAAGGATCACGACAAAGATAATATGCCTGAAGTTTCCATTCATCAAAGGTTTATGAGCATGATTATTGATATATCCATCTTCTGGTTGCAATAAAGGTGAACATTCCATTCTTTTATTATCTATGCATCTATGATCCTTAATACATGGTTATTTCACTCACCCACCTCCCACCCTCACGACTCTATCTATGATTGTTATCACATGGGTAACTCTAGGTGCAATTATTATCCCATTGAGTGGATGATGTGTTGGTTACATTGGCTTTATGATTAACTCAACATTTGCACAATGTAATCATGTATGTTAGAGTTGGATGAATTGCATGTTTATTTTTGCATAGCTAACATCACCATGTTATGTTCTCATGCTAGATTAGATGCATTTAGATTAGAATTGCATCTAGAATAAATTTTTATTTCTTGTTGATTTTTATGACCTAACATAAGCATGAGCAATCATAAGATGCCATAAAAACATGTTGCCCCATGTGCTTAGTCTTTGATGTGCAAGTAACAGGTCTACGGTCCCAAGAGATTGTTGATGTTCTAATGACCTCCCTGTTAGAGTATGTTCATGCACTCTACTGAGAGATCAGGTCTCTATTGGAGCTAGATGTTACCCACCACCAGTGGGTGACACCCATAGGATAAAATTTTCTCCTAGATTATCTTCAGCTGGCAGAAAATAACCCCTTGCATCCTCTAGGTAGCTCGATGTGCTACCATCTCTGCCACCTGAGCCAACCATTATGCACCCTTGCCCATCTATCATGATCGTATGTTTGAAGGTGGGCCTTCCAACCCCGAAGGTATGGCTTTCATGATGTATTTGGGTATTTTTTATTACTTATCATGGAAACTTATGGGCATGGATTTGTGGGGGTATTTGGTGGAAAGAATGGGCTTGGTTTGTACTCTTGTCCCCTTGTCCAGCTTGGTGGTTAACCTTGTACCCTAGTCGTGTGGGATCTCCTTTGTTGGCTACTAGCTTTAGGAGTGGCACTACATCATAAATCCTTATTTTGGTTGTTGGTCTCACTTCTCGACACCAGATACATCACTCCCCTCCGCTCATTATAACCCCTTTCCACATATTTCCTATCCGGGTCAACATTTTTCTATTAGGTCCACAAGGAGTTAGCCTCCCCTCACCCTTGTCCACACTTTGGGTCGGGCCTGGAATGATTCCCCGAAGGTTGATAAAGTGAAAAAGAAAAGTAAAAAGCATAGTTTGGAGATTAAATGCTCATCCTTAAGGGGGTATTCACTATTATAGGATTCACATCATGCTCTCATCCCCTGGAGCCCCGAGGATTTATAATAGAAAATTCAATAAAAAGGAAAAAGGCATATGAAGAAGGGTGGAAAAACAAGGGTCGAGGTAACTCATGCACCACTATTTATCCCTCCTACATCTATACACCCAAATGTAGGATTCCCTCATCATAACTACCCTTGTACCATGGCATGTGGCTTGGATCCTTCCCTGAAGCCCCACCCTATTCTATCACTATATCACATGACATTAGCCATATGATGGATGTACCATGGACATGCCACTCCCTTAGCGATTGAAACCACCTAATAGGGTCCTTGATTAACATCCTTCTTGAACCTGGAGACACATTTACATTCTAAAGCCCATTATGGAAGGGCATGCCACTATGAAGTGTCCACCTTGTTCCATGATGTGTAAGCTCATATACTCAATTGCACTAACGAATTGTTGTACTGGAAAGTGAGGAGACACATTGGATCTTATACAGGATTGTAGGTGGGTCTTCCTCTTGGGGTTTCATCTCCCTATATGGGGTCCAATCCCTCCAAAGGGTCATATTTGAATTTGTAGGGTGTGCGTTGAGAGCCATGGGCCTCCACTATAGCATAGAGTAGATTTCCATGCCATGGGATCCTTAATAACCATTCATTTCTCACTCATATTCCACTTATTTGATGATGATGATGATGCCCCTAGACCAACTTTCCTATTCGGCTACACACTTGAACCACACACTTGGTAGTTGATCCAGGGCCCAAGAGCGGTTTTTGTCTCACCATGGGAGACAAGGGAGGGCTTGCATCATTGTTCTAGCCATTGCAAATGGGATACATGCTTGTTCGATTTAGTTGGAGACCCATGAGGATGATTTTGTGCCCCGACAACAACTTGGGAGCACCACAGTTCATTTGCTTGGAGATCAAGGGGCCGCCCCCTTCATCACTATTTTTTGAGCCCTTTTATTCATTTGGGCACATGATGGACTTCATTTGGCTTTCCAATGACCCTACTTGCTACTTGTATTTCATTTCAACCCTCTCGAGAGGCTAATTATTCTTATTATGGAGCTATTTGTTGGGCTTGTGATTTGTTTTTGTATGATTAGTTTCATTGTGCTAATAACAATTACATATTTATAAATATGTGCATGCTTATTGCTTATTGTGCTGAGGTTTCTTTAGCTGTTTGTGCATATAATCAGGTAAATTTCCTTAAGCTTAAAAATAAATTCATGAGAAAAATAGCTTCAGAAACAAACACTGAACATAAAACATGTACAGTGCAGCAAACCATCAAAGAGACACATTAACGCAGTGTTTTGATGAAGGATTTCACCCCTCCTAAGCTACATCTCCTTGGTCTAGCTTCCATGGCTTGGGCCTCTATATTAGCTCAACGTGGAAAAAATATTGTTTACAAAGCTCTATGGCTCCTTATACCTACACCAATGTGTTCAGAATGTCCAAATTAGCCAAGAAAACTTTTTTTTTGAGCTCAATTTGGTCGAAAATTGCTCAAGATGTGCTTCAGTTAATGTTTCTCTAGGAAACCCGGCTAAAACTAGAGAAGACTCGAGTTAGCACCGCCAAAATTAGCAATTCTGCTGAAATTGGTGCGCCTCCAAAACTGCTTCCAACTTAAAAGACAAATTAATTAAGTTAAAACTAGATTAGTGGCGCTCTAAGCGCACTTATCCTTTAGCGCTGGCCCATGGTTTATACTGTTTTTTCGTGTGGTGAGGGGGTTGGCCCCTCCGCTCCGCCATCAACATTCACTGTAGGCATAATAAAGAATTGGGGCCACCATTTAATAAGTCTGTTGCTGGCTCAACGGTTATGCAACGGAGTTGGGAGGGGGAGGTCACGGGTTCAACTCGCCCTCCGCCCGTCTCTTCATACATTTTTCCACACATAATCTTTGTGCCATTCAATTGTTTCGATG
>APFE030000493.1:484500-560569 GCA_000404065.3 Pinus taeda
ACCATGGACCAAAAACCATCACGTCCAAAAAACATGTGCGAAAATCATGCACAAAACCATAGGTGGGTCCGCCCAACCTAACATAGGGTCAAAAACCAAAATTTTCCGGGGTGCTGCCCCGACCCCATAAAGTGGGGTTACGGGTACCCTTCAAACCCCCTGTTAACTATGTGGAAAGAATATAACACAACCCAACAACTTCAAGATCTTTGGCTTATCGGTATATTGCCATGTGACAAAGGATGCATGGAAGAAGCTTGAGTTGACAGCAAAGTTGGGGATATTTGTGGGGTACGCTATACACCTCACAAATATTGGGTGTACTTGCCTACTAGTCGGAGGACAGTGGTTTGCAAAGATCTCAAGATTGATGAGCAGAAGGCCGTGCGAGTTTCCCTTGAGAGGGAGCTCAACCTATAGGCTGTGGAGGAACTGTTGGTTCCTAAGGAGGAGGAGCCTCATACTGATGCGGAGCAGCCACATGTAGAGGTTCTAGGAGTGGAGACATCCACTCAAGCAGAGTCTTCCAGAGATGGACGAAAGTGCACAAAAGAAGCTAATAGATTGCTGGAGGATACGAGAGAGAATGTGGGAGCACCATCTTTTCACCACACATAGAGGAGGTCACCTGAGAGGTACACTCGATACATGGCCCTTGTTGGGGAAGCAGTGTACACTCGATACATGGCCCTTGTTGAGATCGAGCCATCTTCCTTTGAGGAAGCAGTGTAGCAGCCGATTTGGGTTGATGCTATGGTGGAGGAGTATGACCCCATAGTTTGTAACAGTGTTTGGCATGTGGTTCCAAAACCAGAGAACAAGTCAGTTGTGAGTTCCCATTGGCTTTATAGGGTAAAGCAAGCTGTTGATGGTAGTGTGGAGAAGCATAAGGCAAGATTTGTTGCCCGTGGCTTTTCACAGGTTGAGGGGATTGACTATGATGAGACTTTTTCTCGTGTCACAAGGTACTCATCTATCAGATCTATGTTAGCACTATCAACACAGATGGGTTAGAAGATCCATCATATGGATGTGAAGACTGCATTCCTCAATGGCCAAATTGAGGAAGAGGTGTACATAGAGTAGCTGGAAGGTTTTGAGACCTTAGATCATGAGTCACATGTGTGCCGACTCAAGAGAGCGTTGTATGGGCGGAAGCAAGCACCTCGTGCTTAGTACACTAGGATAGACAACTACTTCACCGGGTTGGGCTTCACAAAGAGTGAAGCGGATGCGAACCTATACCACATCGTGGTGAAAGGTAAGTTTTTGATCATTGTACTTTATTTTTATGATCTCATATTGATTGGTGATGATCAATTGATCGTGTCTTGCAAGGAGGACATTTCAAGAGAATTCGAGATGAAAGACATGGGTCTCATGTATTACTTCCTTGGCATGGAAGTGTGGTAGAAGGATGGGGAGTTGTTTGTGTCTCAGGGCAAGTATGCCAACAAGATACTCAGGAGATTCCACATGGAGAAGTGCAAGCCCATGCAGACTCCTCTAGTAGATAACTAGAGGAAGGAGGTTGCTACTTCAAGAGAAGTGGTAGAGGCTACTGTGTACAGGCAGCTTGTGGGTTCACTGATGTACTTAGTGAACACACGACCATATTTGTGCTATGTGGTCAACCAGCTGAGTCAAGCGATGGTTCAACCTACCAAGATGTTTTGGAAGGCGGCAAAGCATGTATTGAGATACTTCAGAGGCACATCTCAGTATGGATTATGGTACAGACTGACAAAGGGAGTGAAGCTACAAGGCTTCACTGATGCAGATTGGGTAGGGAGTCCATCGGATTGGAAGAGCACATCAGGAGGGATTTTCAACCTTGGGTTAGCAGTATTTTCTTGGTACAACATGAAACAGAGGTTAGTTGCACTCAGCTCGGTGGAGGTAGAACACATGGCTGCAAGTTAGGTAGCATGTGAGGCCATCTGGATGCAGAAAATCCTAGTTGGTTTGTTTGATCAGAGGATGGATCCAACTGTGATCTATTGTGATAATCAGAGTTGTATCAAAATATCTGAGAATCCAGTATTTCATGATAGGTCCAAGCACATCTACATCCAGTATCATCATCTCAGAGACTATGTAGCGAGGAGGATCATGTTGCTGCAGTATATTTCGATAGAGGAGCAAGATGCTGACATTTTGGCAAAGGCATTGTCAAAGTGTAAATTCGAGTTCCATAGAGACAGGATCAGGGTGGCAGATAATCCCTTTCTTATTGAGAGGGAGTGTTGAAATATGGCACAAGAAAATTCCAATTTAATTTGTCCTTGAATTAAATTGTGAATTAAAATCGATTTTAGTCTTAACAACTACTTAGAAATAATTAATTAATTTATTTTAAATTAATTAGTTGGAGAAATTCAAGTTAGAGGTCTTTGTGAAGTCATGCAAGAGTTATCCCTTAAATTAAGGAGATAAGATTGAGTTATATTTGAGGTGAAATTAGTTAACTCGGTTTATTGAGTTAAGTCTAGTTAAATTAGTTCCAAACTGTTTGAGGAACTAATAGTGAGTTAGCAATCAATTGATGCATTAATGCACTCAACTAGTGCTACTCGAGTTAACTGAAGATTCCCTCATCAGAAACTCATGCATGTCTATTTTGAGAAAGACCCAGTTGAGATTAATGTTCAATGACAGTGTACTATCAGTTGCATGTGTTTTCTCATGGAGAAAACTCATGCATGCAGTCAAGGATTTATCCTTGAGGATTATACAGTTTTGGAGGAGGTGTTCCACTTGGTAACAGGAAAATCATCCACAATGAACAACGCAAGGAAATAGGAGCTTGGAGGGAAGAGAGGAAGGCTGGAGAGAAGCCAAGATTGCCTATGAGCATATGTGAGGATTGTACTGAGAGCTGGCTAGCTGTGAGAGCTAAGGCTTTGTATAATTCCTATGTATTTCCACCATGTATGATAATATAATAGTGTGGTGTTTTTAGCTGAGGCTTTCCCCAAAGTATTTTCATGTGTATTGTGCCATTGATTCTTCTTCTTCTGGTTATATTGTTTAGGTCGATCTTTAAGCTTCCGCAAATTGATAGTAGAAGTAGGTTATAATATTCTTCTTTGATTTATATTGGATTATCGGGTTAACCTACACAAATTTTCTACAAATAGCTATTCTATTGATCACCTCGGTTTGTCCACCTATTTTTGGATGAAAGGTTCTGCTCTTCTTCAACTTTGTGTCCATCATGTCCCATCAATTTGACCAAAAATTCCCAACAGATCAAGAATCTCGATCACTTACAATAGAAGTAGGAAGACAAAATTGAACCCAAATGTTTTGGAAGAAAAGATGAGTTGTTCGTTCAACTGAATTTTATTTTTACAAGGTGTTAATATGCACATTTTGCTGAACCCCTCTACAACTACATACAAGTAATCATGACCTTTCCTTGACAATGGAAGACCTCTTACAAAATCCATTGAGATACTCTCCCATGGAAGTGAAGGTATCAGAAGTGGAGTATATAATTTTTTTTTACTATTGCTAAGCTTACTTGTAGTACATAAAGAACATCCTCTTATGAAGCAAGAAACATTATCCAACATGTGTGGCCAATAACAATACCTTTGAAGGTTTGTTAATGTCTTTCCTACACCAAAGTGTCTAACAATCAATGAAGTTTGCGCCTCCCTTATGATATTGTTTCTTTCTCCCTATGGGATACAAAACTTGCCCAAGTGATGCAACAAACTGTTATGTACATGATAATATTGCTAGGCTTACCTATAGTACATAAAGAACATCCTCTTTTGAAACGAGAAACATTATCCAACATGCGTGGCCAATAACAATACCTTTGAAGGTTTGCTATTGTCTTGCCTACATCAAAGTGTCTAACAATCAATGAAGTGTGTGCCTCCCTTATGATACTGTTTCTTTCTCCCTATGGGATACAAAACTTGCCCAAGTGATGCAACAAACTGTTATGTACATGATAATCCAACTCTTCAATTTGGTTTCCTTGACTCAAGCTGGCATATACTTCTTGAAAGTCACTATCATTTGCATATTGTTCTATGTAACTTTCATGCAAAACAGAATTATGCTTGAGTATAACAGATGAATTTACAATAGGCCTTGGAACCATATCAGCTACCTTATTGTAGATTCCCTTTCTATACGTGATAACCAAATGAAATTGTTATAGAAAACCCATCCATCTGAAATGCCGTGACTGCAGCAACTTTGACTGTGACTGTAAATACTGCTATGGTTGATGGTCGGTATGATGATGGTCTCCTTCCCCATCAAATAGTGCTTCCATTTCTTAACACTTTATACCAATGCATAAAGTTCTTTGTCATATGTGGGATAGTTAGTTATAGCTCCATTTAATATTTCAGAATGAAATGAAATGGGCTTACCATGCTGCAATATAACTACTCCCATGGCTTAATTGCTTGCATCCATTTGAATCTTGAATGGCTGTCTAAGATCCGGAAGTGCTAATACCAGTGTTGAACTTATCTTTTTCTTCAAAGCATAAAATGCTTTCTACTATACATCTCCCCAATGGAAGACTTTCTTGACACTTGTCAATGCATGTAATGGAGCTGCAATGGAAGAAAAATTAGCAATAATCTTTCTCCAATATTGTGTTGCCCCTAAAAAGCTTCTTACCTCTGTAACTGTATTGGGCTTGGGCCAATTCAAAATGACCTCAACCTTAGAGAGTTCGATCTTCAGTTCACCTCCTCCAACAATGTGTCTCATATAGACCAAAGAAGTCTTGCCAAATTCACACTTCGACATCTTTAAAAACAATTGTTCTTTCCTCAAGACATCAAGTACTTTGTTTACATGCATGACATATTCATCTCTTGACTTTCTGAATATGAGGATATCATCTAAGTAGACAATGACAAAATCATCTAAAAATGGTTTCAATACATCATTCATTACCCTCATGAAAGTAGCTGGAGCATTTGTAAGACCAAAAGGCATAACAAGCCACTCAAACAATCCTTGTTTAGTTTTAAATGCAATTTTCCAAATGTCTTCTTCAACTATCCTAACTTGATGATAACCACTTCGTAAGTCTAACTTAGTGAAATACTTTGCATACCTCAACTGATCAAGCAAGTCATCAATTCTTGGGAGTGGATAATGATTCTTTACCGTGATTTTGTTTAGTGCATGGAAATCCACACAAATGTGCCAAGTTTCATCCTTCTTTGGCACCAAGACAATGGGCGAACCACATGGCGAAGTAGATGGGCATATGATACCTTTTCTCAGCCATTCTTGAATTTGTTTTTTGATTTCCAAACTCTCCATAATAGATGCGATACATGCCAATGTTTGGAGGTGGAACATCCTATTGCAACTGAATCTCATGATGAATTCCCCTCTTGGGAGGCAACCCCTTTGGTTCCCGAAACATATCACCATGCTTGCTTACCACATCAAACAAATCAGATTTCAATTTATCATCACAACCTTCAAAAGATTCATAATCAATATCATTCTTTTTCTTGATCATGAGAAACACAAAATTTTTACTTGCATTTACTAGTCTCTTCATTTTCCCTGCATTAACCAAAGAAATGTTTAGCTTTTTGTGACGGGCCCTCACTATGTACTCCACCCTATTCTTGAGCAATATGTATTTGTTTCCTTGGCGATAAAATACTGCTTTTCTATCATACAAATAAGGACTACCCAAAATGATTCCTGAGATATCAAGTGGAACTACTTATAACTTAACTTCATCAATGAACTTTTCAATAATGGCGAACTTGAATAAACACTTCCTTGTAACCTATAAGTTTGCATTGTTTACTATCCAACCCAATGGATATGGCTTATGATGAGGTACAGTTTCAAGGTTTAGTTTTTAACCAAGTCTTCTGAAATCAAGTTTGATTGTGGCCCACTATCAAATAATGCATCAATATTTGTATGATTTGAAATCACTCTAACATGAAACAACTCTATTCTTGAGTGTTATTTTGACAATGTGATGAACTAGTGCTTGCAACAATTTCTTTTCCTTTTGTAACCATGGCTAAAATCTTGGTCTCATCACCAGAATCTGAACCAAGGTCATGTTGTGTGGTAGTGGTTGTCTTTTGTTTTTATTTATTGTTTTGTTTCTTAGGCCTTAATTTGGGATGCAATATCCAGCAATGGGCTTCACCATGCCCCTCTTTGGAACAATGCTTGCATGTGATTTTCTCCCCTTCTTTCTTCACACTTTCATTCTTCTTTCCTTTCCATTTTCCACCCTTTTCTTTCTCCTTACCCTTGAATGGATTTCTCTTACTACCGTCTTCCTGAATGTTATTTCATCTAGAGTCAAGGTGCATGGCTTGCACACATACCTCATCTAAGTTATTTGTATTAAACATAAAGATAGTATGTTTAGTGTAGGAATGTAAACCCCCAATATATTTCATTAGTGTATCTTGGGAATTCAAATTCACTCGTATTAACAAAGCCCTTTTCCTAAACTCCTGTGTATAATCTTGGATTGTTTGGCCTTTAAGCTGCCTAAAATTTTGCTAACTCATAATGGATTTTTGCATATATGCTAAAGGAAAAAACTGTCTTTTAAATGTAGAAAAAAATTCAACCCAAGTGATGGATATCTTACCATGGATTCTCATTTCCTCTTGAGTCTTTGCTTCCCACCAAACTAATGCAGCTCCTTCTAGCCTCAATGAATCCAACTGGATCTTTATGTCGTCTTCCTGAAGTTTATGAATTCTGCAGTATACCTCCAACTGTCAAATCCAATTGTCCAACTTTTTTGCATTCACCTCTCCATTGTACATGGGAAGTTTGAATTTTATGTCCAATTTCAGTAATGGAGTCTTTCCTTTTGGGGTTTTGGAATGAGTATGGGTAGTTTCAGTGGTGGTAGTGGAAGATGATGCTGTGTGAGATGGTGAAGATGATGAGGATGGTGGATATGGAGGTGGCTTTCCACCATTCCCTTGGGAATCCTTCTTCTCATCTTTTTTGTCCTTTGAGCTTCCTTCTCCATGTGGAGGTTTAGAACTCTTTCCAACCTTTCTAGTGTTCCTCTCTTCATAGAGGACTTTAACCATCTCAGTCAAAGTATATAAATCTTTCTTGAATTCTTCCTCTTTTGAAGAGGGACCTTCATGCTGTCTTTCTCCAGACATAATGGCTTTGGATTTAGGCTCAGAATTTGGTACTTCTTGTACCTCTTCAATCTCAATTGAAGGAAAAAATTGAGGAGTTTCAAGTGCAGCTGGAATTGGAACTTTGAGTGGTGGAGATTGTGGCCTTGTGGCTCTCCTTCTTCTGGGCATTATCTCAGGAGTTGCAACCAATAGCTTCCCTTCTCCTTTCTGCAAATTTAACATTGTAAGCATCACAATTTTGCAACCATTAAAACCCTAATTGCACAAACTCAAGCAATCAAGCAATTCAACCTTTGCTCTGATACCAACTTGATTTGTTTTTGTATAATTAGTTTTGCTGTGCTAATAACAATTACAAATTTATAAATATGTGCATGCTTATTGCTTCTTGTGCGGAGGTTTCATTAACTATTTGTGCATACAATCAGGTAAATTTACATGAGTTTTAGAAACAAATACTGAACAAAAAACATGTACAGTGCAACAAACCATCAAAGAGACACACTAACATAGTGTTTTGATGAAGGAGTTGACCCGTCCTGGGCTACATCTCCTTGGTCCAGCTTCCATGGCTTGGGCCTCTGTATTAGCTCAATGTGGAAAAAATGTTGTTTACAAAGCTCTATGGCTCCTGATACCTACACCAATGTGTTCATAATGTCCAAATTAGCCAAGAAACCCTCTTTATGAGCTCAATTTGATCGAAAATTGCTCAATATATGCTTTAGTCAATGTTTCCCTAGGAAACCCCGCTAAAACTGGAGAAGACTTCAGTTAGCACCCAAAATCGGTAATTCCGCCGAAATTGGTGTGCCTCCAAAATTGCCGCCAACTTAAAAGACATATTAATTAAGTTAAAACCGGATTAGTAGCGCTCAAAGCACGCTTATCCTTTAGCGTTGGCCCATGGTTTATACTTTGTGGTCGTATGGTGAGGGGGTTGGCCCCTCTGCTCCATCGTCGACATTCGCTGTAGGCATAATAAAGAATTGGGGCCATCATTTAATAATTCTATTGCTGGCTCAACAGTTATGCGACAGAGTTGGGAGGGGGAGGTCACGGGTTCGATCCGCCCTCTGCTCGTCCCTTCATACATTTTTCCACCCATAATATTTGTGCCATTCAATTGTTTCGATGCCTTTGGATATAGTCCGAAAGTATATATATATATAGATATATCTATATATTAGAGATATAAATTAAAATCATATAAAATAATATAATAAATATAATATATATATATATATATATATATAATATATATATTATAATATATATATATATCAATATTTCAAAAAACAAATCCGCATAATATTCATCATGAACCCATAATTCCACCTTGGAGGACATTGGGCAATTTAACCTTCACACAACCAAACTGGTGAATCCTGAAGTGGCACTTGTCACAACCTCATTGGGCAAAAACTAAAGGAGATTCCCATCATGTTGATTACTGCCATGTCATCATTATTTCCTGTTCTGCAATTTTTTTAGCTATTTAGGAAAATGAACAACAGGCCTTTTCTCCCTCATCCAGACTCGTTTCAGTGAAATGAATTGCGTTGCGATCGTCTTGACAAGATAGACGCAGTCATTCAAGTTTCGAGCCAATCTGAGAACTTTGATTTTTAAGCTATATACTGAGCACCTGATTAGCTTGTCGCCAATGTTTTGTTATTTCCACATTATTTTATTGCTAGAGGCATCATTAGGCTTATTTTAGCCATTCAAACTCCTTAGAGGAGTGTATAAATATAAGAGAGGGCCATTTTACCTCTCATCATCACTTGGATTTGTATCTCTTTGGAGAAAAGAACTCGTACCTGCTATTTTGGATGAATTGGAGATCACTTGATGCATTTTGATGTTTGGAAAATTGTTTTCTTGCCTTGGAGCTTCATTCTCATAATTCTAATGGATGGATGTAATATTATTGTCTTGTAAGTGCTCTTTATGGAAAAAATTCATTGTTGTTGTCTAAAGCATGGAACACTATGCTATGATTGTTTTTGTGCCCTAATTATTGATGTTAAATTCCTAAACACTTGATAATCTTAGCTCATTACATATGTTATTCATCTTGTCAAGAACATCAAACTATTCCTAGGGGTGTGTTAACTCTTTACACCTTGAAACTCCATTAATTTGCAAGTCGAAGTATAAATCCTTGTTGTGACCTTGTAGTTACTTCTCTAGGGCATGCGAAGTTGTAAGTAGGCTCCTTGAAAGTGTTAAATCCTAAATCAAAATCACTTTGAATTCATTCTCCACAATTGGCTAGGCATTTGTCTAAAGTCCTTGGTGATCACCCTAGATTTTCCTTCTTTCCATAATTATTCTCCCTAACCCTAGATGAGAAAGCTAGGGAATCCAACTAATTCCATTAGAGCCATCATCTTTCTTAGCAAGTTGTTGTTGAGCCCCAAACTTGCATCTTTCCTACACATTTTTCTAGCTTCTTTCCATTTACCTGAACCTCCTAAGCTGTCAATATCATTGCATATTAGTCATAATAGAGCATTTAAAGTGGTTTCTTGACTATGTCTTTGTGTTGTTGTTTGAACTAGATTTTGCTTATGAGCTGCAGAATCTTGTCACTTTCCACCGCTGGTTCAACTTTCCGCAACTATTTTTGTTAAAGTCTACATTGCAGGTGTCATCAGGCAAATCAAGCCACATGAGCAAGTTGGAAATGGCCTGGACATTGGTTAGGTCCCATTGGTCCAGCTGGATTCGTCAAAGGAGGCTGTAGTCAATGGTGGTCAAGCGGTAGTCAAACAAGAGAAGTCCTACAGCAACAGGACTCCGTTTCAGGCACGTAAAGGTTTTTGTGACCGTTTCTAGATCTTTGGAGGCACGCTGACACTTGTAGGCTGACCATGATGTGGATCCAACAGCCGCTTTCAATAAGATTGCATAATCTCGGTGACCATGCTGCTACATTCGCAGACGGTGTTCTTCACATGTCCTCTGTTCACGTAGTTTCCAGAAAAAACAGTTATGTAGTCTTTGTTAAAAATAACGCGTTCTGATACGGATAATAGTTAGTCTTTTTGAATATAAGTTTGCTGTTAAGAACCACTGTGCCGTGACACTAGCTTATTGATGTAACTCTGTTTTGAGATATATATATATATATATACTATATATTATATAATATATATATATATATATATATATATTAATATATATAATATATATATATTATATATAATATATATATATATATATATATCTCAAAACAGAGTTACATCAATAAGCTAGTGTCACGGCACAGTGGTTCTTAAGACTCTGTTCTACATGTTTGCGTGAACGTGATTTTGAATTGACCTATTGGCCGAGGTTGCAGAGGGCCCCTGCACACCGAGGTTTCATTTTCCTTGTTGCTGTATATTCTTTATGCATCGTTTATTTATTCTCACCGCATATGTTTTGTAATTATTCATTTGTGTATATATTTCTAACATGTCGCTGTTGTTCATGATTTTACAAGCTTTGTTTAACGCTGATTAGTGTGTGCATGTTTCAAGATAGAGCAGGTAGCCGGGGCATTTACATATAATTTTCATAATGACTAGTGATATGGAATTGATCCTTTGCTGATTTTGTTTTTCCTAGCTTCTTTTAATTCCAGTTCTGTTTCATTAAGTTTAGTTTTGTTCATTTTCTTTGTTAAGTTAGTTAGAAATCAACTTACTCATTTCATTGACAGTTACCTCCAAAAGCCACAGCGAGACTACTGGCGAGGGATTGAAATATGGATGTTGTGAATTGATTTTAGTTTCCTTTTCTGCAATTAGATAACTGAATTTCTCATTTCATTGGCAGTTACCTCCGGAAGCCATAGAGAATACTAGCGAGGGATTGAAATATGGATGTTGTGATTTAATTTTAGTTTCCTTTTCTACAATTAGATAATTGAATTGCTCATTTCATTGACAGTTACCTCCGAAAGCCATAGCGAGACTACTGGCGAGGGATTGAAATATGGATGTTGTGATTTAATTTTAGTTTACTTTTCTGCAATTAGATAATTGGATTGCTCATTTCATTAATGATTGCCTCCAAAAGCCATAGCGGGACTACTAGAGAGGGATTGAAATATGGATGACGTAATTTGATTTTAGTTTTACTTTCTTTGTAATCTTTGATTTCTTTGAGTGCAGTAGCTTAAATCAATTTTCTGTATTTAGATAGCAACAAAGATGATAGTTTCATAATCAGTAGTTCATCAATTACTTGTTTTAATTCGCAACATCTTTTCATTCTTGATTCAAGTGTTATTTTTCACTAGTATGCTTTAAAAACTTTTTGAAGTGTTAAGTTTGGGGAACCCTTATAAAGGACACAATTGCCTTAAGACTTATAACCATACTTGCCTTCTAGAAATTTAGGAATAGGAATTCCATAAACAAAGATAAAAACCCCCAAAACAACATAAAAATGAAAAAAACGACAAAAGTAAGAAATAGGTTATCTTGCACATATAGTGCGCCACACTTCATCAGCTTACGAATCCCGGATTAACAATTAATGTAGCAATTTAGGACACACTAAATTGAACAAACAGTTGTCTAGGAATTGTGTTGGGTTGTCCTCCACATGCCCTGCAATTTTGAGACAATCCCATGGTCAATTTGTGAGATACATCAAGCCCTAGCTCCAAAATCGTTTGGTTCTTGGTCCTTCTAGGTTAGCAACCTTCAAATGGATCTATTTTGCTAGAAAAATTAAAGGAAGTTCATTTATAATTGATCCCTTCTTCTCCCTTGCTTGATCTAGATATTTTGTCTGAAGATTCACCCTAAACCCTAGGTTTTGCCTAGGTCCTATTGGGCTTCTTTGTGGTACCACATCTCTATCATTCCTTATCTCAAGGTCACTTTGAATCCTAGTTTATAAAATAGTTTGTAACACCCTCCTCCCACACTTACCCAAGCTTACCAGTCCTCTGGGCTAAATATGTGACAAAGAGTTACTATGATATGACTCAACTCCCTAAGTGTAGTTAAGGAAGTGGAATCGACCAAACAGAACTTTATTGACCTCCCTCAGATGCTATAGGACCCCCATGAGATAACCAACCACTCCAGGTGCCCAACCCCTGAGTTAAATTGCTTTTTCATTGACCTGGGCTCTTAGTCGCTCACATGGCAAGGCAAGCCAACAGTTAAGACCCTTCAGTCACTCTCATGAGCTTGCATCCCAACGACTGTAGACTTTTCGATTTAATGTTGTGCCAACGAACCTAAGATATAAGCCACTTTTTCAAGGCTAGGACCCAGGCCTATGCTCATAACTTAATGAAACTCTTAGAAATAATAAATTAGAAGGAGACAAGGTCTCTAATGCAAAATTTGAAGAAGGACCTAACTTGACCCATCCTAACCATGAAAGGCATTTTGTTAAACACATCATGAACATGCAATGTACATGTCATAAATACGCATGTGAACATAGGGGCTTCATGCTTATTTGAGAATAAAAAAGAAGGTCTGATGCCCTCTCACACTAGCTGTAAAAACATCTACTAGGCCATGCACTCATTGCCACTCATTTACTAATCAAAACATGATGAGAGCCATAACTCAAGTCTGCCATAAACCATGCTTGTAACTACAATAATAACAATGATAGAACAACCATCAAAGCCACATAATAACAAGTACATTTGCTCATGAAAATATAAGGGAAAAAGAGCTCTTATTAACATGTGAAAATCCCAACCAAGTCAGGGAATTCCACGTACCACACGACCATAGATGGGGCTGAACCAAATCTTTCTTTTAGCCAATCACCCTCGTGCCATATTCCAAGCATGAATGTGGGACTCACAACAAAACCAACTAGGGCTTCCTTAGGCTTTATTGTGTATTTCTTCATTAGCATTAAAGGGATTCCTAGGCCTAAAACCCTCATCTATACAACCAAGATTTACCTTGTATCCCGCCATTACTTGTCAAGGGATTCCTAGGCCCAAACAAAGAAACATACACTACTAGGATTTACCGGAATCCCACCAAATTCAGCAAAGGGATTACTAGGCCTAAACAAGCACGGATGCCTTCATGTTTATTCACCAATAGCTTGAGGAATTTTTCCATCTCCACCCTCAGGGTTTACCATGTATCCTGCCATTACTGTTCAAGGGATTCCTATGCCTTTGGGAATTTTCTAGAGACCACCTCACCCGGTTACAAAACCATCTAACAATCTAGCTCAACCAAATGAAATAACCCCATCACACCATGGCTATCCAAAAATGGAAAGGCAAGGTTGAAAAAACTATCACACCTAGCAAAACTCATGCTAATGAAAACAAAAGAACCAAATACACACATGCATGTACCATGCATGCCAAAACTAGCAAGGAAATCATACATGAAACTCAATATCTGCAAGTAATCCTGCTATAGTCGCTTGATCCAACCCTCCCTTGCTTGATCTTTGCTTCCCTTTGCTTTCTTGTCCTTCCTTTGCCTTGCTTTCTCTAATGCTAAAGTGCTCTAAGTGTGCAAGAGTATGAGAAATATAATAGAGAGAGAGCTCCAAAACTGAATTGAAAAAAGGTTATGAACTGATCCTCAGAATCCTTTTTATCATTGAGGCCTCTGCTTTCTTCAATTTTCCTCTATTTCTCTTCAATTTCCTCCTCACATGCAACCTATAACCTTTCACCTTCCTTTTCTCCTATTTTCAATTATTTTCATAAATAAAATGTGATTAATGCCTCTTGCCTTTGCCAATTTCCCCTTAGCCATAATAAACCAAATGAAAACCTACTAGGATGTTTTCCCCAACAGTTAGCTTGGAATACGTGTCCCATGACCTTGGTCTTATTTTTCTGTTATTAACTTTATTGCATGAACTTTTAACCTGGGGCTATTACAAACCCTTGTCACTTAGGGGAACACCATCCTCGGTGTTCTATGACACCTACAACCAGCAAGACTACTGAAAAATAAAACATACTGCCCATGCAACTTTATAACTTAGTTCGATGTAGTATTTACAATGATCAACCTACTGAAAAGAAAACCAACATGAAAAACATAACAACATGACACGCATACACTTATCGGAGCTTTATAACACAATTGATTACAGTATTTACAATAACAACCATACATAAATATGTACATATACCAAAAATCATTTTCTTTCACCGGAAAATAATGAAAGATACATAGGCCGCATCTGATCAACCATCTCCCATGTAGCTTCATCGGGCCCAAAGTGTTTCCACTGCATTTTAACTCGCTCGATTGCTCGTTTCCAGAGCATGAGCATCTTTCGCTGCAATATGTCCTGAGGTTCTGACTAGAATTCTCTTTCTAGCTCTACCCGCAATATAGACCAATCAATAACATGATCAACATCCTTTACATATCTTTTAGGCAATGAAATAGGGAAAACATCATGGACTTTCACTATTGGAGGCAGTGCAAGTTTCTAGGCCACTGTTCCAATCCTCTCAAGAATCTTGAAAGGCCTAAAAAACTGAGGTGCTAGCTTTGCACATGACCCAATCCTCAAGGATCTCTTCTTGGGCTTGATGCACAAGTACACATGCTCTCAAACCTAAAACTCCTTAAATGCCCTTTGCTGACCTGCATAAATCTTATGTCTATCCTGTGATGCTTTTAGATTCTGCTTGATAACCTACATTTCTTGTTCCATCTCTGCCAACATGTCTGGTCTTATAAACACCCCGTTCACTGGATCATTCCAACTAATGGGAGTATTACAACTCTGCCCATAGAGTGCCTCAAACAGACTCATCCTTAGTGACTCCTTATACCCATTGTTGCAAGCAAACTTAGCCAGTGGACGATACTCTTCCCACTTCTGTTGCTGATGCATAACATACATTCTCAACATGTCCTCTAGAATCCTATTGACCCTCTCTATCTATCCATTGGTCTGTGTATGATAAAATGTACTAAAGGCTAACTATGTACCCAAACATGCAAATAAATCTTTCCAAAACCTATAAGTGAACTTAGCATCTATGTGTGATACAGTCTTCTTCGGAACACCATGCAACCTCACTATCTCCCTAATGAAAACATGTGCTACATCACTAGATTTATTAGTAGACTTCATTGGAATGATGTGTGCTACCTTTGTCAACCACAACCATAATAAAATTATGTTGTCTAGATGTCCTTGGTAAACCTGTAATGAAATCCATGGAAATGAATTCCCATTCCACTTTGGAATAAAAATCGACTATAGTAGACCATCTAGATGCTTGCACTCTGTTTTTACTCGTTGATAATCCAAACATCGAGCCACTAAATTTTCCACTTCCTTCTTCAAACTTGGCCAATAGTAGAACTTCTTCACTGCTGTCAATGTCTTCTGATATCCTGGATGACCTGAATACGGCTTAACATGAAATTCCCGCAAGATAAGCTTCTTGAGTTCATTGTTGTCCCGTACATAGATCCTGTCCCTAAATTTGATCAAACCATTTGCTATGAGATGATAGTCCACATCCTGCACCCTGTTGCAACCTGTGCCTAAGCTCCCTGTACCTTTCAAATTGTTGTCCTACCTGTAAGATCTAATCCTTTAAATCCATCCCATATGAACTCATAACTTCTATGTGATTTACATGTACTTTTTTGTTAAGGGCATCTGCAAGCCTATTCTCTTTTCCCTTGATGTACTTGATCTCGAAGTCAAACTCATTGTTTGTGGCCAACCATCTATCTTGCCTAACATTCAGATTTGGTTGGTCAAAGAAATATATCAACCCACTGTGATCACTCATCAAGAAGAACCTTCTCCCAAGAAGGCGGTGTCTCCACATTTTCAAAGCATGATCGATTACTGCCAACTCAAGATCACGTGTCACATAATTATGCTTGTGCTCATTCGATTTCCTTGATTCATAACAGACCACGTATCCCTCTTGTATCAAGAGTCCACCAATTCCTCTCTTGCAGGCATTTGTACACACTAAAAACTCTTTATCCAAGCCCGCAATCTTAAGAACTGGAGCATTTGTCAACAACTGCTTCAACTGTTCAAAACTTGCTGCACATTATTCTGTCCATTCAAATTTCTTTCCTTTCCTTTGTAATGATGTAATAGGATAAGAAATCTGTGAGAAGTTCCTAATGAACCTTCTATAGTAACATTCTAACCCCATGAATAATCTAACCTCATCCACATTCAAAGGAGCTTCCCATTCCATGATAGCTCTTATCATTTCTAGATCCATTGCTATTCCTTCTTTGGAAACCACATGCCCCAAGTAATGTACCTCTATTTGAAAGAAATTGCATTTACTAAGCTTGGAATACAACTGATGCTCTTTTATCAATCTTAATATTGCCGCTAAGTGTTCAACATGCTCTTCCTCATTCTTAGAATATATCAATATATCATTAATGAATACAATAAAAAAATTGTCCAGATAAGGACACACCACACTATTCATCAAGCACATGAAAGTAGTTGGAGAATTAGCAAAACCAAAAGGAACTACAAAAAAATCATAATGCCCATACGTGGTACGGAAAGTAGTATTTTAGATGTCCTCTTCTTTAATGCATACTTGATGGTATCCTGATATCAAATAAACATTCTAGAACACTGATGCCCCTTCAACTGGTCAAACAAGTCATCAATCCTCGATAAGAGATACATATTCTTGACGGTTACCTTGTTCAACTGCCTGTAATCAATGCATAGTCTAAGAGTATCCTTCTTATTCACAAACAATATCGATGCACCCCACGATGATACACTTGGCCTAATGTATCATTTGTCAAGAATTTCCTTCAACTGCAACTTCAATTTCACTAACTCTAGAGTGCTTATCCTATACGTTGCCTTTGATGCTGGTGCTTCTCCTGGTACCAAGTCAATAGAAAATTCCACTTCCTTGTAAGGCAACAACTCTGAAATATCTCCTGGGAACACATCCTGAAACTGTTGCAAGATTAGGTACCTCTTCAAAACGTCTGCATCCTCAACATCCTTACCTTTATCATTGGAAATATGCACTGCAAATAACACATATCCTTTCTTACAATTGCGCTTCATCTTCATAGTTGTAACCATTCTAACTGATGTTGCCTTCTACTTACTCTGCAAGATTCTTTGTTCTCCATTGTCGTCAAAGCACTCAATAGCCTTGTCATAACAATATATTTTGGTTCTATGAAGGTACAACCAATCTATACCCAAAAGCATACTATATGATCACAATGGAAGTACATATAGATGCACTGATGTAAGCATACCTTTCAATTCAAATGCACAAGCTCTTATCTAATGATGAACTCTCTTCTTAGTACCTGTAGCCAACTGCACTAACCAAGACTCTGCTTGCACTTGTTTATTCAAACCATGCTTATCCACTAGGTCAAGATTAACATAACTATAATTAGATCTAGGGTCAATCAAAATAGAAATAAATTAATCACAAAGCTTACCATCCATCTCAATAATAGGTACCTACTGATCTGCCTGCCTGTTATCCAATGTTGCATAGATTCAAGGAATGCTCTATCCAACATCCCCAACTGTCTGTGCTTACTTTTCACAATATATATGAGGCCTGCAACCCTGATACAACGGTAATCCCTATCGAGATGCTCCTTGGCACATACCCAACACTACAACTATCCTTTACCCTCACCTTTATTCTGTTCCCCTCTAGGATATAACCCATGTCCCTGTCCAACTACATTAAATTTCTAGTAAGGAACAACATTATCTCTCTCACATGCATCCTAAGGTCTTGTTCGCTTCAATGGCCACTTGCCCTTATCTTGTCTTTTCGTTTCGAACCTTCCTGAGACTATGTCTTATGCTTCGATTTCTCATAACAGTGTTTCAAATTTCTAATTGCTTCCTCCAACGATCTAGGGTCATCAAACTCGATCTTATCTTTGAACGCTATCGACAACCCTCTTATGAATCTCTGAATCTTTGCTTTCTCCTCCTTAAGATAAGGCACATACCTCAACAACTCTAAGAATCTGCTGGCATCCTCCTCATCGGTCATATATCTCATCTTTAACTCATAGAACTCCTTCACCCTATCATCATAATATCTCTGAGATAAGATACTTTTTTCTTGAAAAGTCTTTCAAACTCCCTCCAAGTCAACTCCTATTGCTAAATTCTTCTGACATTCTTCACGTCTTCCCACCAAATGTCTGCCTTACCCTCAAGACTGAAGGTAGTTATCCTGGCTTTCATGTTCTTTGAATAGCCATGCAATTTGAAGAACTTATTCATCCCAAGCAACCAAAATTTTGCATCTTGTGACTTCTTCATTTATCCATCAAATGTAGGTGGCTTTGATTTCTTGAACTCATCTGGAAAAAATCCCCTATCATTCCTCGTGTAAGGATGATAGTGATGATGGCCATAGTACTTGTCCGAACCAAAACTAGAATGAATCCCATGTCCGTTGCCTCTCCTATCAAGTGTGTTATCACTCCTCCAGATCTCCAAGGCTAAGGAAAGAGTCCAACTGAGGTAACCACAGACCAATCTTTTGACTTGGTAGCTAGCCCTACCAAGCCAGAGAGGGCTCTCTCCAAAATATCATGGCCATGAGGGCTGGATGAATTAGGGTTTTAGGCTAGATATAGTAGCTTAGGGTTTGTTTGATTTGATTGGTTGGGGTAGTCACTGGATGAGTGACTTAGGTCAGAGAGTGAACTAGGTCAGGGCAAAAGAGAATCAGAATTGCAAACATCTAATGGGGCAAGGTAGGCAAGTTACTTTAAAAATTTGTAGTATAGTGATGAGAGGTTTAGAATAGTGAGGTGCTAAAAAGAGCATGAAGATCATGAATTCTTTTTAAACTGAGGAAATGAAACAAATTATGATGATGTTCCCAAAATAAAGCATAGAAGATGAATTCTGCTTATCACACCTTGAAAATCAAACATATTTAGAGTGAAATGGATCATGAAAGGTACAAAAAATTCACACATATGTAACTGAAGAAGAAACAATATCAAAATACCATGCCACAAGAATCCCACCAAAATAGCTGCAACTCATCCAATATATTCCATGCCAAAGTCTGAAACACTAATACAATATCCAATGGAGTCCAACGTGTAGAATGACTCAGAAAATACATAATATAGGCCTCAAACCAGCTCATCCTAGCCTCAGGGATCGAATCCATGAGAAGAGGAGTAGTTGTGAAAAAAAACTGAACTGATAGCTAGAGTGTAGGGTGGTCAAGGTGACTCATCCCTAACTTAAGCAAACTGATTCATTACAAGCCATGTGAGGCCTTTTACCTAATGTATTTACCCTAGGTAATAGTAAAAACATGATAATTGTATTCAGTTTGATCATTTACATAGGTAAAATCATCATTTGCCAAGGTGAAGATCAAAATAGGAGAGAAACTCAGAAATTTGGAGAAGACTATCAAACACGCCCTCTCTTTGTTAAATGCGCCCTCCAAATTCAGGATTGCATTTGGGTGCCTTCCCGGTGTCCAAATTTTCTCCAAGATGGCTTGTTTGAAATCCTTCAAGTCTGCTTTCTAGACATGTCTTCAATTTTCAAATTGGAGCTCATTTTCCCTGTCAAAAACTCAATCTCCCAAGACTGGTAAACGTGCAGCGCCCAAGCCAGAAATGAGGCAAAAGCATGATTTTTTGGTGGTTTTTGACGTTTTTGACTGACCCATTTGTCTCCAAATGCTTAGACAATGAATAGGCTGCATGTCCTCATCACTCTGAATCCAATTATGTTGACCTTTGTCTCATTAGATGCCCCAAAAAAGAGCGCAACACCCTAGGTGCTGCGCGTTTGACCTTTTTACTATGCTAAAATTGCCTTAAAAAACACAGAAATTCACAACTTGCAAAATTTGCTCAAAACTTGTCAAAATTGGTGGGATGATGGCTGATCATGTGTTTGAGGCATGGAGTGATGCCTCGACAAGAATGTCTAGCTTCCTTTTCTCCTCTTGCTTGGTCAAGGCTTCAATCTTTGCATGGGCTCTTTTGAGCTTGGCTCTTTCAATTTTGTTTCTCATGGAATAATACTTTTCCATCCTTCTATGAATATCATTGTCCTTTTTTGCCTTCTCTAGGAGTTTCTCAAGATGACCATTTACTCTCTCGAGCCAATACTCCCGGTTCTCATTCATCATTTTGGCAAACTGTTCATTTTGGGTGAGCTCCAATGCTCTTTTTAGGCCTCTAGTCCTTGGCCTTCTTCTCGACACCTATTTTTTCTCTATATGTTTCCTCTTCCTAACTATGTGATATGTATTCCTCCTCTACCATGGTGTTTAGTATCAAACCCTAGGGAGGTGTAAGGTAGGGGGAATGCAGTTTTTAGGGAATAGTAAATGGGAAAGTGTAAATATGAAGATGATGGGTTTGTTGAAAATAGAAACAAGAAATAATAAAAATAGAAATGCTAAAAATAACATTGCTATAAATAGCATTTTAGGATGTACTCCATCTCTGTTGAAAATAGAAAAAAATATAAATGCTAAAATTAGCATTGCTATAAATAACATTTCAGGATACATTCCAATTTTAATTTGTTCTTGAATTAAAATTGAGAATTAAAATTTGAATTTAGTCTCACTAGCTATTTGAATAATAATTAATTAATTCATCTTGAGTTAATTAGTTGGTGAAATTCAAACATGAAGTCTTTGTGAAGTCATGCAACAATTATCCCTTTGATTGAGGAATTTATCCCTTAACTAAGGAGATAAGGATGATTTGTATTTGAGTTGTAGTTAGTTATCTTAGTTAACTGAGTTAAGTCTAGTTAAATTAGTTCCAAATAGTTTGTGGAATTAATTGTGAGTTCAATTAGTTAATGCATGCATGCATGCAACTAGTGTTCTCCAGATAACTGAATATTCTCTCATAAATAACTCATGCACGTCAGTTCAACAAAGACCCAGTTGAGATTAAAGACTGGGACATTGTACTATCAATTGGAGGAATTTTCCTATAAAGGAAACTCATCCATGTAGAAGGAATTCATTCCTTCAGGATTGTGCCATTGCTATAGAGGTTAGCAGCAGTGTGTGAGGTGAGAATAGCACAGGTGGCAACTAGAGGACCTAGGAGAAACTGCGCAAGGAAATAGGAGGCTTGGAGGACTGAAGGAAGGCATATATGTTGTCTATTCTGTCTAAGAGCAGCATTGAGGGATTGTACTGAGATCTGGATAGCTTGTGAGCTAAATATTTGTGTAATCTAGAGATATTTCCACTTGTATGATAATACAGATAGCGGGGTTTTTAGCTGAGGCTTTCCCCAAAGTATACTTCTGTGTTCATGTGTGATTGATTTATCATTCTCTGTTATATGGGTTTTATTTGATCTTGCTCAAAATTGATTAAGCTTCCACAAGTTTGTTTGTAGAAGTAGATCAAGTATTTTTCTTTAGTATATTGCATTATCAGGTGATCTACACTGAGAATTTCTACATGGTATCAGAGCAAAGGTGATCAAAGCGGAGAACAATATACAAAGAAGGGAGAAGTTTGAAGTTCCTGATTATAGAAATTGAATTCTTATCACATATCAAATTTCACCAATGGCGTTCAACGGTTTGAGACTTGAGTATGCCCTTGACGGCAGCTTGAATTATATAGCCTCAAAGGATCGCATGGAAGCGGTATTGGAGGACAACGGTTTGAAGGACTTCATTGATCAAGAAGTCCCCAAGCTAGTAGCTGCTAATGCCCAAGAATTAACGGAATGGTAGAAATGTGTGGCTAGAGCGAGGAGGATTCTTCTGGAGGGAGTTCGAGACCACATTGTCTTGAGTCTCCATGGGAAGGAGACATTGTTTTCAATGTGGAAAACATTGAAGGATCTATATTAGAACAATAGTGATAAGAGGAAGTTGGCGCTGAAAGACAAGCTTCGAAAATTCAAGTGAAAAGGGCAACACAATCTCTATATATCTGAACAAGCTCACCACCTGCAGGGATGAGCTTGGAAGTGTAGGAATCATGACAACCGATGATGACATGGTGAGTCTTGCTTTCCCTGGTCATCCTAAGAGCTGGCATAGCTACCAAGACTCGGTAAATGGAAGAGAGAAACTGCCAGATTGGGAACGAATTTGGTCGGTTTTGATGTAGGAGGAGATCAGGAGAAGCACCAGAGATGGTTCTTCATCTAAGGAGGATGAAGAAAATTGCACCTTAGCGAGTAAGGAAAAGAAAGGGAAGGAGAATGATTCTCATCCCAAATTGAGTTCTTCTCGTGGTGGGAAGAATATTGACAAATCTAAGTGCGATGCTTTAATTGTCATGAGGTGGGCCATTATGCAACTAATTGTCCATTGAAGAAATCCAAGAAGGGATCCAAGGAAGGATCTGAAGGTGAGGCATTGGCCTCTCAGTTCGAATTCGATTTTACCCTCATCGCATGCATGGTTTCATTGATGATGGGTTGTGGTTGGGTTCTTGACAGTGGAGCCTCATTCCACATGACCAACGATAAGAGTCTGTTCAGTACCTTGGAGGAGAAAGACCTCAAGATACTCATAGAGATGGGTAATGATGAAAAGTATAATGTCTCAGGAGTAGGCACAATTGTTTTTCAGAGGGAGCATGGAGCTCGCATTACCTTGATAGATGTGAAGTATGTGCCAGGACTGAATAAGTACTTGGTATTGATTATGATGCTAGAGGACAAAGGCTATGATGTAGTCTTCAATAAGGGAAAGGTTTTCCTTAGACACATCACCACAAGATAGGTGAAGCAAATTGGTTCATGAGTCAAGAACTTGTATGCTCTTGAGGTTCAAGATGCATGCAAAGCCTTGAGGAGCAAAGCAACTGTTGGAGACTTGGTGGTTGAGAGGGAGAGTAAATTACCTCTCAACATGCAACGCTAGAAGAAGTCTCAAACAATTGTGAAGGAGCCACAATTGGTGAAACAACTTCAGGAGGTTGTGGAGCAACCACAATTGGAGAAGCTGAGAGGAGACCGAGTGGAGGCATCCACTCATGCAGAGACCTCTAGTAAGGGGAAAATTCGAGCCAGGTGGACAGAGGGATCACATGCATCCATGCCTCCAGGTGGGAGGTGGGGAAATGTGGAGTGATAGTCCTAAGAAGGCTGAAATAGGGGTAGGATCCTTGAGGTACTCAACCTCTTTGATTAGACCTTGCTACGGGAGCCCTGACGAGGAGTAGCAGGACTGGCTGAGTGGGTAGAGATAGATGCGGATGGAGCAGCAGAGGGAGCTTTAGCATCAGAGGCTGTTTTTAGCCCAACAAGGAGGTCAGTTGGGAGATCAGTTACTTACTTCTCAGTAACTGAGTTGCAGTGCAACAGTGAGCAACACGATGCAACATGATGAGAGGAGGTGCAGTACTGGGAGAAAGGACCAGCAGGAACACAGATGTAGCAGGAGGAATCAATGTGATTGATGCAGTCAGAGATCAAAGTGGCAGAGCTAGAGTAGTTAGATGCTGAAGAGCACAGAGGTGTAGAGTTTTTCAGTCGAGAGAGGCAATAGCAGTCAAAGACTTTGATGACAGAGGCATCATTCTGATTCAGATTGGATATTTTTTTGTTTTTCTAGTTGTTGGAGCAACAACACTTGAGAGAAGTATTGCATGCAGAACATTCCAAATGTTCACGATCGGGATCAAGTTGAATTCCTTTCTTGTTGAGAGGGAGTGTTGAAAATAGCAACAAGAAATGATAAAAATAGAAATGCTAAAAATAGCATTGGTATAAATAGAATTTCAGGATATACTCCAACTCTGTTGAAAATAGCAAAAAATGGAAATGCTAAAATTAACATTGCTATAAATAGCATTTCATGATACATTCCAATTTTAATTTGTCCTTGAATTAAAATTAAAATTTAGTCTCACTAGCTGTTTGAATAATAATTAATTAATTCATCTTGAGTTAATTAGTTGGTGAAATTCAAACATGAAGTATTTGTGAAGTCATGCAACAGTTATCCCTTTGATTGAGGAAGTTATCTCTTAACTAAGGAGATAAGGATGAGTTGTATTTGAGTTGTAATTAGTTAGCTCAGTTAACTGAGTTAAGTCCAGTTAAATTAGTTCCAAACAATTTGTGGAACTAATTGTGAGTTCAGTTAGTTAATGCATGCCTGCATGCAGCTAGTGTTCTCCAGATAACTAAATATTCTCTCATAAATAACTCATGCATGTCAGTTCAGACAAAGACCCAGTTGAGATTAAATATTGGGACATTGTACTATCAGTTGGAGGAATTTTCCTGTAAAGGAAACTCATCCATGTAGAAGGAATTCATTCCTTCAGGATTGCGCAGTTACTACAGAGGTTAGCAGCAGTGTGTGAGGTGAGAATTACACAAGTGGTAGCTAGGGGACCCAGGAGAAACTACACAAGAAAATAGGAGGCTTGGAGGACTGAAGGAAGGCATGATATCAGAGCAAAGGTGATCAAAGCAGAGAACAATATACAAAGAAGGGATAAGTTCAAAGTTTGAAGTTCTTGATCATAGAAATCAAATTCTTATCACATCTCAAATTTCACCAATGGCGTTCAACGGTTTGAGACTTGAGTATGCCCTTGATGGTAGCTCGAATTATATAGCCTGGAAGGATTGCATGGAAGTGGTATTAGAGGACAACGGTTTGAAGGACTTCATTGATCAAGAAGTCACCAAGCCAGCATCTGATAATGCCCAAGAATTGGCGGAATGGAGGAAATGTGTGGCTAGAGCGAGGAGGATTCTTCTGGAGGGAGTTCGAGACCACATTGTCTCAAGTCTCCATGGGAAGGAGATACCATTTTCAATGTGGAAAACATTGAAGGATCTATATCAGAACAACAACGATCAGAGGAAGTTGGCCTTGAAAGTCAAGCTTCAGAAAATCAAGTGTGAAAAGGGTGAAACGATCTCTACATATCTGAACAAGCTCACCACTTGCAGGGATGAGCTTGGAAGTGTAGGAATCACGACAACTGATGATGGCATGGATACAACCCCTGATCCAATGATGAAGCAACACCCATAGGTGTTTTTACTTTCCATTGAATCACCTTCCTAGTCTGCATCCATACAACCACATATCCTGATACCATCACCTCGAGTATACCTCAAACCATACTCGAATATGTCATGCAAGTATCTCAATATATGTCTCGCCACTATCCAGTGCACCCTCTTAGGTCCCACCGTAATCTAACTAGGAGTGTTGACCGCAAAACGAATGTTTGGCCTTATGTTGACCATATACATCACTGAATCAATGAGTTTCCTATACAAGGTTGGGTCCATGTCCTCTTCCTCTGATGCATCTATCTTCCTCCAATTAGTAATCATAGGTGTGGACATAGGTCTACAATCCTGCATCCTGAACCTCTTTAGGATTTTTGTAGTATATCTCCATTGACCAAGGAAAATCTCCCTGTCCCGCTGCCATGCCTCTAGGCCTAGGAAGTAACACATCAATCCCAAATATGTCATCTCAAATTCTACTACCAGGTTCCTCTTGTAGTCCTCCATGAGCCCCTATGACCTAGTCAAGAAGAGGTCACCCACATAGAACACTAGGATGAGTGGCTCACCCTCTACCACCAGATAGTAAAGGTTGGAATCTACATCGCTCTTTACAAATCCCATTTTCTGCAAGTAGTTATCAATCCAACCATACCATGCCATGGGAGCCTATTTGAGGCTCTCTTCAACATGCACATGTTTGTGCCCCTCTCATGTGTCTTGAAGCCCTATGATTGTTCGATGTATACCTCATCCTCTATCACCTCGTTTAAGAATGTTGTCTTGACGTCCATCTGATGAATCTGCCATCCCATCTACGCTACTAGAGATATCACCGACCGAATGAAAGTATAATGGGCACTGGGTCAAAGGTCTCCTCATAATCTATACCTTCCTTCTGTGTATACCCCTTAGCCACAAACCTAGCCTTGTACTTCTCTATAATGCCATATGTAACATATTTGATCTTATAGATCCACCTGGAGCTCACTACTAACCTATCCATCGGCCTAGTGACTACCTCCCATACATCGTTTGTCATGATGGAGCTATAATCATCCACCGTGGCATCTTTCCACACCTGATGTTGTGCATCCTCATGATAACTAGAAGGTTCAACAAACTGTGACATTAATGCTTGGTATCTGTCTAGCTTTCTGTGCTCTCTCTTGCCCATCTTAGGAGCCCTCATAAACTCCTATACATCCTTCAACGTATGAAGAACTTCTTTACTAGTTCGACCGCTAGTTGTGGGTGGTTTAGCCAACTTCTCATCCTGCCTCTACTCCTTAGTGTGCTGTGAGCTCATTGAATCCCTTGCACCTGAGCTGAATCTCACACTAGTAACTGTACTAATACTTTTTGTCCTTGCATATGTCCCTGACGTTGGACTAATGGAGATTTTGCTAGATCACTCTGATCACCTGTTGACATCTCATGAGATCTTTTAAAGGCCTTCTCCTCTATGAAATTCACATCCCGCCTCATGATAATTCTCTTACTACTAGGAATGTGGATCATGTATGCCTTTGAGGTTTCATTATACTGAAAAAACCCCTTTTCACAGTTTGATCTAATTTAGTGCATTTCTCATCTCACACATGGTAGTATGCTATACTACCAAATATTTTGAAATGAATGACCTCCAGTTTATTCCCTAAGAAAACCTCCTCTGGTGTTATATTCCCCAATTTCCTGTGAGGAACCCTATTATGTATGTACATCGTTGTGCTACATTCCTCTACCCATAGAAACATGGGCAGGTCTTGATAATATAACATAGCCTTTGTAGTGCCAACTATACTCTTGTTATTCCGCTCCACGACTCCATTCTGCTATGGGTTGTATGGAGTTTTCCACTCCCTCTTGATGGCCTCCTTCACATAGAATCTTGTGAAGTCACTGTTATCACTCCAGGAAACTCTCCTAGGTTGCAGATCGAAGATGCCTGGTAACATATAATCTTCAATATTGTCCTCAGAACTATTGGAATGGATGATGGTTTGGATCAAGTCATATAACCATTTCAACTCTATTCTCACTCAAGACATGCATGAACACTCTCAACAATACAAGGCCTTAGACCACTAATGCTCAATAATTTATAGATTCAATGGATAGATGGAGAATACTGACTGTACCAGCAGATTTCATACATAAACACACATGAATGGCCAGCTATAGGAAGTAAATGAGACTTGAAAATCTAATTTATCAATGCAGAGATAAGATGATAGTTACCTGGCATTAGACACAATAGAAAACATGAATAACCTATTCAAGTGCAAGCATAGAACAACAAAGAAAGTGGACATTAAACGTATAATAGAAAAATAAGCTTATATTGCTAGAATGAATATGAGAAGCTTGAAGGAACAAAGGAGGAACAATCTCCAGAAGTTGAACTTGTATTACATCTTACTTTCAACTATTTATAGCTCTTCACAATGCTCCTGAGCTCTCAGAAGCTCGAAGTGTCTTAATCTATCCTTCCTGTCTTTTCAAGAACCTGATTCCATGACTAGGCACGCATGGGCTTGGGGGTTTCTTCTTTTGACAAAAGAATAACCACATTAAGATATTTTGGCTGCGCTGGCAGGGAGCTCTCTTGTTCCAAAAATACTCCATAATGTTTGTTTTGATGAGTTGCGCTGGGCTATTGATGCTTATGTTTTTTTGGGCAAGCTGCGCTGTCTGCTCCATGATATTTTTGTTTCGGGCTAGCTGTGCGTGCTCTGTTGCACTGTGCTGTCCATGATCACTTTTTGGCCTCTATCCCTGTCTCTCAACCTCTGTTAGGTAATGGAAAGGGTCTTCGGGCCTGTGTAATCCCTTTAAATGTTTATAAATATTGTTTTCCTATTTTTACACAGAAAACGCTGCACGCAGCAAAAGCCCGCCCATCTCAGTTTGTTTCGGACTTCAAAAGTCCTTAATCATGGCCTATTCTCCTCTCTGGTCCACCTTTGCAGTGATATCACATCTCCACCATTGATCTGGGTGCTCTAGATCCATCGGTTGTGATCCGTTTCGAGCAGCTCTTTTGTACTGGAGTTAACCACTCGATGAGGGTAGTTTTCTCTCTCCTTGTCTTGGACACGTGGCAGCCGCTATATGGCATCGGGCGGAGCCTGTCCAAAACTATTTACCACCCATGGCCCGCCCGAAATCTTGTGTGTTTTGGCGATTTCTTTTGTGTTTAAAAAATGCATGAAATACATTAAAATGCATTTAAAATAGGCTTACTGCGGACCTGGAATTTTATATATTCCATTCCCGAACCCTTTCGGGTCCGAGCTTCATCACAATCACAAAACCAAGCTTCCCTGTGTATTTCGTTATATAACGAAAATACACACAAATGCATTAAAACCGGCCTTTCCCGCGGACTTCAAAATTTATGAAATATCATATATAATGCCGCCGGGTCCGGTCATTGGGTCGCCCCGGGCGATGGTTAGTGCTCCTTAATGTTTCTCTGATAGCGATCCGACGATGTAATGTGGGTCATCGATCAACGCGTGCAATCGACAGTCTACATTTAATCGTCGATCATAATCGCTCATTCCACCTGGTTTGCGTTGATAATCGCCGACTCGCCTCCGTTGATTATGACTGCCGATCGGATCAGCCGATGCGATTTGCCAATCAGATCTGGACCGTTGATCGGCTAGATCGGACGACTATCATGCATTTGGACTGTTAAGCATGTGATTTTGGTTTTTTCATGGTTTTGGAGTGTTTTTGCCTCCTGATAGTGTATTTCCGCCCTTCCAAGGGCTCTTGGCATGCGATGATTTTGACTTTGAATGATCCTTAACAAGATTTTGAAGACTTCAAGAGCATATATGGATCCATTGGCATGATTTTAAGCAAATTTGGAGACTTTGGGGCATATTTGGATCCATTTTTTGGGCCATTTGCCAACAAAGCTAACAGTCATTGTTTGTGTACTCTCCTTCGTTATCCATGCAAAGTACCTTGATCTTTTTCCCTATCGAGTTTGCCACTAGAGATTTGAACTCTTGGAAACAACTGAAGGCCTCATCCTTGGTCTTGAAAAGTAGATCTAGGCCTTCTTGGAATATTCATCTATGAAGATAATGAAGTACTCATACGCTCTGAGAGAGTTGGTGGACATTGAGCCACAAATGTCTGAATGTACAAGATGCAAGACACCATCTAATCTATTGTCACTTCTTAGGAATGTTTCCCTAGTGTATTTCCCAAACACACACCCCCTACACACATCGTCATGTTTTGTGCTCAATTTTGGAACACCTATCATTGTCTCCTTGAGCATCCTTAGTGATCCATCATGATTCTCCTATGCCATAATTCATTCAAGTCTCTCCCATTGCTACTGGTGTTTTTGATTAATGCCTTTGTAGAATTAAGCTGGAACTTATATAACTTGTTACTTTGAATCCCAATATTCTTCACCTTCTTCCAGTCTGGTGTTTAATGAACAACTTCCCTACAAAGTAGACATCATATCCCTTGTCCTGTATTTTAGAAGCTAAAATTAGGTTCATGCCTAATCTTGGCACATGCAACACATCTGTAACATTGGTGCTTGCTCTTGACTCCCTCCGAATCTTGATGGTGCCTCTCCCAACTGGAGTACGTTTAGTTTTGTTTCCCAAATGGATCTAGAAGTCTATCTCCTCCTCCCTATAGGTTGAGAAGTAGTCTCTAACTCTTTTCATATGTGTATATGCTCCACTGTCTATATACCAGACACCTTATGAAGTCATGCTATATAGGAAATCTATTTGAGCAAATTCATCTTCCAATCTAGAGGACAATTCTGTAGCATTCTGTTGTTTGGAACTTTCTCTGACCATATCTAGAAAATCCGAGTACTCAAATACACAGAGAAATCTTGGGTATAAATCTTCATGTGATTTCTCTTCCTTGTCCTACATTATTCTGCTATTGAAAACCCTTATGTTGCAAATATCTGTGTTAGATCTACTCTGTCAATTTCTAATCTGCTCACAAGAACCTTTCTGGCTACCTCATAGCTTGTTGCTACAACTGAGACAATTCACACTTTTCCTCTAGACTGGACTAGAAATCGAACTACTACCTCTCTACAATTCACACTACATAGCATGCCTGCGTAGATCTTGTTTATTGTGCTTCAAATCTCCCTCTGAAGTGCACAACCTTCCCTTCTAGAGCCTCTGATATGATATTTATTGCTTTAATACCATGTGAAATTTCCACAATTGCAATTATTGGATATTATTCTCCTAACTTGAGTAGTGTATTTGTCTTCTGGAAATTGATATTACGACAACTAACAAATAATTCACACTTGCAATGTTCATAATTAAAATATTGCGGAATATAAAAACTAGAACTGAGAAATATGCATACACACATAAAAATATGACTCCTTTATTTTTAGATAATTGTCCTTGGAAAAATCCTAAAGGGAAAACAAGTGCAGCAGATGAGAGTTTTATTATTATTCAACAATTTAGGAGAAATTACAGCTAATTGTCGTTCACTTACATACCTCAGAAAAATACTAATATCCATTAGAAAATTTTCCTAGAGACTAAATGTCTCCATCTACAACTCGATTTGGATCTCTCTCGACAACTCGCACTCTCTCAGGCTATTCACATTGCCTTTGGGAAATGCACACTGCTACTTTATAGAAATTCGTTCAACCTCATAATCACCTTCATGCAAGTTGTGTTTCCTCCTTATGAATTTGGACCCCACGTGTCCTGCCTTCGGAAAATAGATCCGGCCTCTAGCAACTGAAATTTGGTATCCTCCTACAACTCGCACTAGGAAATATAACTACTTGCACTAGCTAATATGATCTCCTCTGCAAATGAATTTTACCTCCATTACCTATCACTTTGACACAGGAAAAATCACTGGGAATATCTCCTCCAGAATCCTGCCCACAAATATCTTTTGAACACCTACTACTGATGCTTCACTAGCTTCAACTATGACCTTGTTGAATAGCTGCAACTGGGTAGTCAAATTGCTCAACTCACAACATATTCAATGTCCTTCTCCAATCCCTTCCACTTGCTCTTATAATCTCTCCTTGGAGTCTCAATGACCACTATGACATCTCAATTGATGGCTAAGATGATCTTGACTATGCTAATTAATTTTTTTGGATGTTTCTAGAGAGAAATCAAACTTCCTTAATTAATTCACTTTAATTAACCAATTTTCCTAAGTTAGAATTACGAATTATTTAATTATTGGCTAATTAATTTAATTTATGTGTCTCTAGGTCCTTTCTTGCGAAATATTCTTTTAGGTATCATAGAGACTAGAACACCTATCTATTGCTACCAAAAACTAACATCTCCATCCTGTGTTGATTTTAGAAGTGTACTTGAGGAACTTGATAACACGATCTATGATTGAAGAAGGATCTACACTAAATGTTGGGGTACTTTTCCTACAATTTGCATCCCAACGAATTGGACGTCCAGGAATTTCCTTGACATCTAAAGCAGGGAATATCTTATGCAAACCCCAAGGAACAATTGCCTCGAGTCTTGGATAACATACAAATGAGGATTTTCTCGTGGAATTTAAGATGCCTTGAGAGATGCTTTCTCCATCCTAAAAGCACCGAATTTGAGGTTCAAAGAAGAACAAGGGCTTCATTCTTCTAATGGACTTACTAGAAAGGTAAATACTTCATAAAAGTAGACTTGCTTCCTCCTCGACAACGATACCAAAAATGTTACCACAAAATCTAGTGGGCCTTGGAAAGGGAAATCCTACAAGACAAAGAGCTATACTGAGTGCTAACAATGGGACAATGACCCACTGTCACCACAACCAAGGCCCTCTGCTCTTTACATACTTTCACTAATGGGAGGATTCCTAGTAGGAAGGAGATTACTTATAATATATATGCTAGGTATAGGGAACGAAGTGATCAAGCTAGAGCTCATTCAAAAGAGAGGCTCGATAAATGTACAAGGCTTCAAAGAAGAAGATATCTCTCTAGGAAAATCCATAGAAAAGAAAGTACAAGACCTAGGTTTTTGAGGCTTTTCGATGGTGATAGGTATTCACAAGGTCAAGGCCCAGGAGAAAAGGTTTCTTATGATTTACTTCAACAAGTACTAAGCTTATACAACCTTTAAGGAAGTCCTCAAGTTGAGGGAGAAGAAGTTAGGGTTTCCTTCTTGGAGAAACACCTAGGGAAAGATATTTTATGGATGAAAATAAAGTGGATTCCCACCAAACCTTGAAAATAGGTAGCCTAGGCCCCAAGCTTGATTTTTAGACTCTCGAATTCCTGAAAAATCTGCCTAAAATTTCACTGCAAGCCCTAGATTTTCACCCTAGCCTTAAAAGAACCAAATTTTAAGAGGAAAAATTATGGATGCAAAGTAGAGATGACCACTAAGGACTTGGATTAGTGCCTTTTCCTTTGGGCATATGGAGTCTTAGGATGTTCAAGATGAGATCAATGGTCTATAAGGAGACTTAAAAATGATGCCCTAGGTAGCACATTTGAGCATTTACCCACTTCAAAGATAATGGAATTTCATGGAGAGTTCAAGAATTTCCTCCACTAGGAACATTGATTACATTTCATACATTGAATAACATATGCAATAATCAACTAGAAATCCTTCCAAAATTAATTTTCAATAATTATGGGACACTTAACACATTCTAGAAGCAACAATTCCATACATTAAACAAATTCAAAAGAAAAAATCCATCAACATTAACTTTTAAGCACTTACAAGATGGCATGTAATATATCCATCTAAGATCAAAGAATAGCTCCAAAGAGGAAATGAAAATTAGCTCCAAATGTCAAAATGCATTCTAAAATATTCTCCAATAGCTAAAGAAACAAGTGTGAGTTCTTGTCCAAGTGTGATGATGATCAACAAAAATGAAGTTATGTTCTATTTATATGTGCCCTACTAAGTCAAATGATCTTATTAGCCCCTTAACATTATAAAAATGGGCAAGATACATCCCTTGGTCACAATACAAACTTATGGATTAGCCATCCAAATGCAAGCTGAAAATGATGATGCCATGCTGATGTAGGGTCGTTGGTAGGCAACATTGAGTCCTCTTTGTGCCAAAATGTGTGAGAGGGCTCCATGAATCTTGAACTAGGGGATGGCCCCTAACTCTCCATGTAAGTCATCATGTGGGGCCCCAATTTGTGTTTAGGGCACAAAAACTGGTCTCATGGGTATCCTGATGATATAATAGCCTGTAATGCCCCAATACTAAGGGATATAATGATGGTGCTTTCCCTCCCACGTCTCAAGGGGTGAGACAAACCTCCAATGGGCCTTGGATCAATTCCCACACCACGGGGTAAATTCTAAGTCAACTGGGGCACACTGGTCCAAGTGCATCATCTAATGAATAATGTCGAGCACTGAGCATATTGCTAAGGATGTTGAAGGTGCCCATCTCATGAAATGATCCTTTTCACATGATGGGAGTCCCATGTCTCTCAACGCTTCTCCTAGGGATGTCTATATGATCCTCTGGTGGACTTGGGCCCCAGTTAAGTTGCCAAGTCCAATATAAAACCACTTTCTAATCACATATAATGTCTAGTGCTACATCCTCTCCATCAATTACAATAATTCATTAGTGCATCTAAGTGAACCAAGCTTGTTAATCAAGGGCACATTGAGATTTCATATGGGGTTTCCCTTCCAAATTTGGGTCTTTGAACTCAAAGTAGTGTTACTTCCCTAGGTAGGGGTTGTTAATAAATGACCCTATTAGGTGTTCCTAGCCCTAAGGGGAAAGGCAGGTCTTTGGTACATCCTTCATTTGATAAGTAGCATATGAGTGATGATGGAATGGATGGGATCACAGGGGTCTCAAGGTCAAATGCAATGGGTAAAAGGATATAAATATTGAGGGATGTCCACATATTGGGTATATATATGTAGGAGGGATCAATCATCAATGCATGAGTTACCCCAACCTTTGTTTTTCCACCCCTCTTTATTTTCCTTTTGCCTATTCTTGATTTTGTTTGTATTATTGCTCAGGGCTCTAAGAAATGAGAGCATTAATTAAACAAATTAATTAAATAAACAAATTAATTAATTAATGAAACAAGTTAATTAATAAATTAAACAAATTAATTAATTAATTAATTAGGGAATTAATCAAACAAAGTAATAATTAATAAGCAAATTAATAATTAATTATTGATTAAACATATTAATATATAAAAACCTAGTTAATTAATTAAACAAATTATTAATTAAAACAAATTCCCTACGGGGCTTGGTGATGTGAAATGGCGTTACTGTTAGGCGACCTTGCGATAGGTCACCGTTTCAAATTACCATGGGTGTTTAGTAGAATATATAGAAAAAATAATTTTAATAAACAAATTAACAAATAATAAAAATAAATTAATTAATTAATTAAAAAAAATAAAAATAAAAATCTGAATATTAACAAACTAATTGGATAATGGCCGACCTAATTTCTTAGATTAATTCTTTCATATCCTATATATACACCCTAAAATATAGCTCATGGATACATCATTAATATCTTTAGAATATCTATTGACGCATCCCCTTATGATGGACTCACTTGGTAGTCCGAAACATTGGGTTCATAAAACTCTATAACAGGTCATTCCTCCTCTATCTAAAACTATCCTCACCTGTATGGATTCATTATTTAACAAAATGAGAGCATGTTGTGTATAATGTAAAGTAGATTTTACCCCCTTAAGGTGGGGCAATTCGTCACCCATCAATGGTTGAGACGTGGATGGATTCCTTAATGATGCGGGGGGCACTCATGGGCCCTAGGAATCACGGTGATGGCCACGATAATGGGTAAAGGCCATGCTTGTATTTTGCCCACATGCTAATTAAATGTTTCGACCATCCTTTCCATTTTATAATATTCTTTTGTTTTGTTTCTTTCTTGTGGCCATCATATGATTTTAATTTTCATTTAGTTGCATTAACCTCCACGGCAAAATTTCCAGGCCTGACCCAGATAAGTGGACAAGGGGAGGGGGTGTGTGTTAATGCCTTGTGGACCCAATGGCCATGTGGACCCAAAGAAGGGAAAAGATGAAATAGGGCTCATAATGTACCTTAGGGGCATGGAAAATGTGGAATGGGAAAATAGGACCACACTACCAAAATCGGGGTTTCCCAAGTAGTGCCCTTCCTAAATCCTAAAGGCTAATAGGGGATATCCCATAGGAATAGGATTGAGGATTAACCCCCCATTTAAGGTAAGGGAACAAAACCTTAGTCAAAGCCCTTCTTCCAAGTCACCCAATCATCCATGCCCAAGATACCAAGGAAAAAAAACATAACCACCTAAATGCATAATGAAAAACATAACTTTTGGGTTGGATTACTGACCTTCTAACATATGATCTCAACAGATGGGTGAGGGGACATATGATTGATGCAAGGAGCAAAGATCAAATGGAACAATACATCAACTACATTGGTGGTTGTTAGGGGCTGCTGGCTACCAGATGAAGAGATATCTAGGAGAAAAATTCCCCTATGGGGTCACCCACTTTTTGTGGGTAATAGTGATTACCTACAACACTTCTTTGCATATCTCAACCCTATATGTTGTGATTGGGGTTTTAACGTTTTACTCAAAACACCTTTGAATCTTGTTAGGATAACCTAGATAGGTAGGAATGTTATTGTATGTTTATATCCCTTTGTAATAAAGATAAATTTTAAGATTTAAAGTCCTTGAAATATGTACCTTATTTTCTAATATACAATTCCAAAAAACTAATCTTACATAAGAGAACTTAAAAGATTAAATAAATTGATATGAATATATAGTAAGTATAAATAGACACTGATCCCCAAGGGTTAGTTCAAGTGGTCTAGAACCAGACATGAAGTTCTTTGATATTGTTGCTAGTTGTTGTTGATCACGAGTTCTACTCTCTTCGATTCCCTTGGGGCGAGTCCCCATAATCAGAGCCGATGGTTTACCCATTTTACCGTCCACTAAATGTTGGAAAGTACTCTAGGGTTTCTCACACACACACACACACACACACACACACACACACACACACACACACACACACACACACACACACACACACACATTTATAACTCCAAAATAAATATCATTAAGCTAATCTAAGAAAGAAAATTGCAATGATTCATTTAAGAGACCAATATGAAAAGAATAAGACTATTGTCTTTACAAATCTCTGTGAGAATCAAGAGCAAAAATGTCTTTCGATGCCTCATATGTTACTATGACTCTTACAAAGGCAACTAGGTGTTGAAAGAAAAGAAATAATAGAAAACCTTATCTAAACCACTTTAAGAGATGTATAATATCATCAAATTTCTGAAAAATTATAACAATTAGCAATGAATAATTCATGATTTCTAGCAAGTACAAATTAGAGAAAAAGAAATGAATGACCTTGAAGGAACAACAAAAAAATGTTGATTTATCTTTTCTCTTCACCTTTCAGAGTATCCCCATTGTCAACAAGACAATTATCCCATAAAAATTTCAGAATGGAAATGGATAACAATTGAAAACTCACTTTCACAGCTTGGGCATACCTCTCATCATTCGAAGTTGGCTCTTTTTTTTGTTTTGTTTCCTCATAACTTCCATTCTTTTTGTAAACAAAGATGGTTATTAAGTTCAACAACTTTTCTAATTAATTTTGCTTTACCTTTTTTTAGAAGTGACATAGGTAAATGAAATACTTATGAAACGATCATGAAGGTTTTTAAAATACTTAGACTAAGTGGGGTCCCACTAGACTTATCATAATAGATCACACCTTGTATCCCCCAACCTTATAAAATGAAATAGCACAATGATGTAAAATATAAGTAAGACATAATATCATAATAAAACATAATTAAATGTGTATATCCCTCAACCAAAATCTCAAAATATGATATTTAATGTCTTTTCAAAATAAATATCATAACACAAGTCAAAAATGTAGATCATCAAGTCTATCCTCTATCTGAAATGTTTAAAAATATAACAAATCATGATAATTATGGATGCATATCCAAAAATGAGATCTCCTTCATTATCCCCTTTTATTACCACTTGATCCCCTGCTAAAGAAGCTCAACTAAAACATAAAATGTAACATGAAATTTACAATATGCAAAAGAAAGTGCAATTCATAATATCTCGTTAAATATGCTCTGACAAGGATCCAAATTAAAGCATAACAAACTGAGAATGCACAAGTCAAAGAGAATAAATGAATAAATATGGAGGAAAAGTTCAACAAAACAACAAAACCATGTATCTCATGGAAATATGTATTTTGTATCCTTAATAGTCTTAATGTTATATTTTCTTTCAAATAGTAACTAATCAATTTTTTAACTAATAATTGTTTCATATTCTCTCATATAACTCTACATATTTTAATAACTACTTCATTTTTTATTTTTTTTTGGGCATTGAAATGTATAAAATTTCTACAAATCTATCTCTGATACCATGTAGAAAATCCTATAGATTCACAAGCTCATGCAATGTACTAAAGCACATGACAAGAATCTACTTCTACTTTCAACCAGCGGAAGCCAATAGATCGATGAAAACAATATGAAGAAGAAGAAGATAAATCAATGGCACATAACACAAGATGTATCTGGGGAAAGCCACTGCTCAAAACCCTGCTATCTGTATTGCATATATCAGAAGTATGAGTGAAGATACAAAGCTTGTTCTCACTAGAACAATTCCACCCAAGTATGCTCAACTCTCTCTGCTCACAAGCTAGCTCTTGGCCAACACTTATTTCTGCAGCTCTCCAAGCCCCTAATCTCTTGCGTAATTCCTATGATGAATAGCTCGTATTTAAAGGGAATTCATGCTTCTAAAAATGAGCAATCCAAACATAAGATCAATCTCTGATGCATGCATGATATTTACACTCCAGTAAATAATACCACTGATAGTACATTGTCCCTGCACTCTAGTCTCAACTTGGTCTTTCTTTGAACTGACATGTATGAGTTTCTCATGAGGGAATCTTTAGTTAACTAGAGTAGCACTAGTGGATGCATTAGTGCACCAACTAACTTTTAGTCCTCTATTAGTTCCTCAAATAGTTTGGAACTAATTTAATTGAACTTAACTCATTAAATTGAGTGATCTAATTTCCAACTCAATTTAAACTCATACTGGACCCCTCAAATTTAGGGAGAACATATACATGACTTCCAAAAGACTTCCAACTCAAAATTCCTAAGTTTTTTTTTCCCACTGGAAAAATCGTAATTTTTCATTAAAAGTAGAAAAATTACATGTTGTAGATGCTTTTGCATATGCAGTATGTTCTTCTCCGACATGTGGAGAGATGTATATCTGTTATGTCTAGTTCAAAAGATAATAAAAAATGAATCATCTCGCAGGATGTTCCTTATAAAAACTATCTGTAATATGTATGTAAATAAAAACATATTGCCGCGCAGGGCATCGTGTATGATCTATTCAAAGGCTATGTACATTGTTCAAAAAATATCAAAAAGCTGTAACTATATCTCAGGGCTGACCGCCCTATGGTAGTGTGCCTGCGCCTCGCTGCTCCTGTATCAACCACTCACCTCTGGGAAGCTCAAAATTCCTAAGCTAATTAAGTTAATTAACTTAAATTAACTATTTACAAGTTGCTATGAGAATAGAATTACAATTTTAATTCTCAATTTAATTCAAGGACAAATTAAATTGGAATTTATGGATTCTATTTTTAACATTTCTTGTTGCTATTTTCAACATGAAATGCTTCCAACTGTGTGAGAAAATGAAAAAGTCATCCCATATGGAAGAAAAGGTTATGGCCACTTTTCAAAACATATTTCACAACACAATGTTTGTTACTAGCGTGGGAAAAAACACATCATGGAAAAAATATAAATTGGTAAGTATGAAAATGTAACAAAACAAATATCAATGCTCATTAATAGCCATTTGTTTTTTTACTTGTGACTTCCATCATATTTCAAGAAATATTTAGCAATGGAAACCTTGCAAAATGAGGTTGTCTCAAAGCAAAAGTCAATATAATGACCATAGTTGTAGTTCTCACAAGCGTCATAAAGGGAATTGGTAAAAGATGTATGAAAAGTGAAATGATGAAATGATGAAAACACTAATTTGATGTTGGTTTTCAACAATTAAAACCAAGCCCAATAAACTTTTGAGACTTCAATACAAGATGTCATCAACATTCTAAGTATTGAATTAGAAAATTAGGTTTATGAGATGAGAATATACATGAATGGAGTTTTTTCATAGAAATAAATCTTCCACCAATGACAAAAGATATCATTCACAAGAGGTTTTAACTTATCTTCTTCCATATCATTTATTAAATAGACCCATGACAAAGTATTTACAAATAGAATTGTTATCATGTATTTCTCAATAGGATGGTGTTGACGGTGCTAGAAATATGTCAACCAAGGGGCCTCCCAGATGTGAAGTCCCAATTAGACCTCACACTATTTGGTGTAGGATCCCCATCTCGAATATCGCCTCGGATGCCATATATCTCAAATATATACCTTGGCTCTAACTGTGAGCACGAGAGAGGGATGCAATGGTATCTTCGTAAAGAAAGAAGGTGTGCCTGGTGAGTGTTTAGTTGTAAATGTGTCAAGGTTCTTCTACTGCAGAGAGGGGAGAAAAGTGAGCGTCTAAGTGAGAGGTAGTAGTACCACCCAAGAAGAGACACAGATGAATGGGAAAGATCTGTCTAACATCCAACAGAATAATCCATAGAGGATGCGACGATCATTACAACCAACTAATGTAGAAATATATGTGTAATATCCTGCAGAATAGCCCACAAGGATGGGACAACAATAACAACCATTACAACCCATTATCAATAAGATAAGTACTAAAATAACCGAAATAGTTACACTATATCAGCACATGTGAAAGAAAACATGAAATATAAATATCTGCATAATAGTCTTACAAACATTTATAATCCACACATGCAGAACATGTTGGCCTTGAAGGCTTTTGTTATTAAGTAAAAGTTCCAGGACACATGTTGACAATGTACATTACTAGCTCCAATAGTGGAACATTGGAGACACTCCTTGCTCCTCAAAGAACTATCTTATCTCTCCAATGCCTTGCGTGAGGAGCCAAGGTGAAAAGTCCTTTGCTTATACAATGAGGGTGTATATATAACCAAGGGGTGATGCTTCCCCTTTGTGACTCTTTGTATACCCTAATGACTATTCAACTTCCTATGAATTTTCAACTTGCATGACTCTCCATATTCATGTGTTTCCTTTGGGCTTCCACTTTACAATACATTTTGAATATAATATACATGGTCCACAATGATGATGTGGCATATGAAAATTCATGACACATCATGACATGAAACTTATGACATGGACTGCTTCACAATGTGGAAATGTCAAGTCATTGTTGCTGTTGTGTCTTTGATGTCTTCTTGAGAACACCTTGTCTTACACCTCCTCATGGCCTGGTGATAGGAAATCTTGACGATCTTAAGTCTTGAATTGTGGTTGCAAGTTGGTGTCCCTTTGCTTTGCTTTGATAGATGAGCTTGCATGCCTAATTTCAAAGATGTATTTCTGCATGCTTCCCTTTTGCATCTCCTCCATCATCATCCTGTCATGGTGTGACAGAGTACCTGCATCTGCAATTCACTCATGACGAGATGATATTAGTGTGAAAACCCCTAGTCTAAGATAGAGCATTTGGATCCATAAACTAGGTGAAGACCAGGTGATAGATTGGGAGGGAGGGCCCAATGACTGCACAATTGCATAGTTCAAGAGGCTAAGGGTCAGGCTTGATCACTGAAATTGTGCAGTGCACAATTCAAGCCAAATTGAGGGAAACATTTACATAGTACAGACTAAGAGAAAAATATGTGTAGTCCAGATTGAGGGAAAATTTTGCGCAGTCCAAACTGAGGAAAAAAATTTGCGCAGTCCAAACTGAGGGAAAAATTTGCGCAGTTCAGACTGAGGAAAAATTTTGCATAGTCTAGACTGAGACAAGGGGGACTCAGAAACTGTGCAATTTAGAGGCTTAGGTAGAGAACTTGATGCTTGTGCTTACGCAGTGCACATTTTAGGTTGGAATGGGAGGAATGATTGTGCAATACTAAAGGCCAAGACATGGCCTTGAGCATAGGAACTGCGCAGTGCAACAACCCTGAGAGGTAGGGATTGAACATTGCATGGTTACAAGAGGGAAGGTGACACCTTGAGGTCTGAAAATGCGTAGTGCGCAATCGAGGCAGGCCCGGTGAAGTCAAGTTGGTGGTCAGAAAGCCTCTTCAGGAATGGTTAAGTGTCGGACCAATGAGACTAGTGTGCAAGGTGATAAAGTTTTGACTGTGATCTCACACTTAAAATACTTGAAGACACAATAAAATATATCACCTATGACACATAAAAAATGCATTTACCTTCGTGTGACAACCTTATGACTAGTTATGACAAGTGCAACACTTAAGATACACTTTGAGAAGAAATCATTGCCTGATAAATAAGTAAAAAGGATTACGAGATAAAAGTACCATTTATAATTCATCCTACACATGTGTTTCAACAATATTGATCTACTTTCAGTCCATTCAACACCATCTAAGAGTACAAAAGTGCAATTTCAATAGAAGATGTTAAATCAGATAAAAATAAATCCCGTTCCATTAATTTCACCAGAACTTCCTCAAAGGGACAAAAGTGCATGTTTTGAATATTGTTTCTGATAAAATTTTGGACCCCTCTCTAAATGCATGAGAGGGGTTTAAATACTTAAACTATAAAACTAAAAATAGATTATTACAAAAATTCTTGAGGAGGTTTATACGACTTGCCTCAAATTATGCAAAAATAAAATCAAAATAGAAATGATCATGGTGACTAGCTATCTTGCATTTGATCCTTTAGATCACAAATGTCCATCATGGGCTTGAGCTGTGTTGGTTGGCCGACTTCAGCTTTCGACTGTCCAACAAATATGACATTGGTTAGTGCTGGCGCCAATTTCTCCATAGAAGTGGTTAGGCATCGTAGGGTCATCCATTGGTTGTGAGGTTTTACCAAACGTTGCCAATATGCTTCCTAGTTTAACCTGATCATTTGCCTTATTACTTCTGTTTTTTCTTCTGTTTCATTTTTCCATTGTAGTTCAAGCTGTTTCGCATTAGGAAGAAAACCTGGAACGGATTTTGCCACAAGGTTGGCGCTATGCAAATTTTCATTGACATTTTCTATGACACTGTTTGCTGCTGCTGCCGCGTCGGTTGTTGCATTTTCTGCCTCTTTAAGCCGAGAATCCCAGTTCGCAAATAAGATTTATTTATGAGACTCTTCTAGTTCAGGCAATTCAGATTTTCTCCCATCTTCTGTATTCTGCCAGGTGATGGAATCAAATACCTTCTTAAAGATCTCGTCATATTCAAGTCTCATCTACATGACTTGGCTTGTCAATTTGTCGCTTGTTTCACAATAAGAGTTCCATTGTGAAATCTTCTGGCACAATAATTCTTTTTGGTGCATCAGCTAGGAGTTAAGACCGAACGCTTCGGTAATAAACTGATCAATTTTTAGATCATCTTTGCATAGATCAGTTATTGCCTGTATTTGTGCTTCATTCTCTACTAAGCTGGTTCGATGTTCTGTTTTCATCTGCTCGAATTCCCATTGTAGCTTAGCTAATTGTATCTCTACTTGCTGGTCAGATATTGCTTGCTGTAATCATTGTTCAAGCGACAAAATTTTATCTTCTTTTTTGTTAAGCAACATTTGCACCTTTGTTGCTTTGTCGATGGTCGTTGTAGCATAGGCACCTGCAAACTGTGAGAGTCTAGTAATATTGGCAGACGGGTCGACGGGTGAGTCTTTCTAGAGAACATCCATCGGCTCATTTTCAGGGGTAATAATAGCTGTAGAGTCCAACTTCCTTTTCTTCCTTTGTCTTTTAACGATGGCCTTATGTTGTGGGCTATAAAACACATCTAGAGGGGGAATCTGCTCTATTCTCAAAACTATTTCAGAGGTGGGGGTAACAAGGATGTGTTCTACCTCTTGAGTATTCGTAGTCTCCTCTACTGTAATTTCCTGAGTTGTTTCCTGTTGTGGGGTTTGCAACTCTGGCGTTTGTTCCTATGTGTTGAGCCTTTTATTAAAATTGTCCCATTCTTCCTCTAAATCGATTACAAGGGGTTTTATTGGCTGTGTGGAGGCGGCATGGATTTTAGCTTGCTTGCCAGCTGAAGTTTCTTTAGCTATCTTTTGTGTAGACTGGGCTGTATCCTTTACCGACTCCCTGCTTCTGCTTTTTCCATTTTGTGATGACTTCTCTGATTCCCTGATAGATTTATCCTGGGATTCTTCTCTAGAATCGGTTTTAGAATTTTCTTTGGAGTCAAATTCTATACTTATGCTGGGAGTAGGCTCCCTTATTGGTTCAATCAATAATTGGTCCAATGGGACCTTTGATAACCTCATTTCTCTTTAGATATAAGAGTTTTCAAGGTCTTCACGGTCAAAAAGTAATTGTGCCATATGCTTCACCTCTGTGAAGGTGTTTTTCTACAAAAAGATGTCATCAAAGGCATCTTCCTCATTACTGAATACTTTTATTTTTAGCATAGTGGTAAAATCTTTGACAGTTCCGAATGAGTCATATTGCCTTCTAGGGAATTTGGGTAATTCCAGAGATAACATATTCTATGCTTGTTTAAATGCATGCCCTAGGTCGTGTAATGCAAACGCTCCACACTGTAAAGGGAATGTAGGCCAGATGGCCTTTTTTGATTCCTTTAATGTCATGCTCATCTCTCCCTCACTAGCTATTTGATAGGCTATCTCTCTAGCCATCAATTTGTCTGGAACATAGTATGGGAGGACATGCAGGGAGGTGATGTTGCCAAATAGCCTGATATACGTAAATGTCTCCTCCCCAAAACATCTGGCCATTGGGAGGATATCTACTTCAGCTTCTTGGGAAAACCTGGGGGCATCTCAGTTATAAAGCCACTTGTGAATAGGGAGCATAACTCCATGAGAAATCTTGAAAAGATGTGGTTGAAAGTTGGATTCTCACATGTATTTATGGTATATGTGAATGGGGAGTGGATTTTGAACAATCCACTTTCATCCCATGATAGGGAATATCGAACCGAAACAAATTGCATCCATTATATAGGCACTCCTAAAAAATGGAGGGTAAACCCTTGAAGAAACACTTCTTTTCCTTCTATACTCGATTATTGTTCTTGCTAAATTGTCAGACAAAATTTGTGCCCAATTCATTATAGTTGCGTTAATGGCTGCTTCTATTAACGACAACCACTTTGGGGAGAATTTAGTACTGTCGAGTTTGCCAAATAGTCTACATAGCATGACCGCTACAAAACTATGAGGGGGACAAATAGACGCAATCTTGTACATACCGTTTTTGTCTTTCTTGATTTTGTCCTCATTATTTGTCCAGGTTCGAGTGTAGTTCGTTGGGTCCTCGTTCTCTTTGGAAAACTTCTCGACAAACTGCATGTTGTAGATGACTTGTGGCTCTGGTAGGTGGTACATAAGCCATAGGTTGTTTGGGGTAAAAGATCCCATAACCTCTTGGCTTCTTGTCTTGAATTCTTTGTTTGAGATGTCAGCTTCATCAATAATCCTTTTAACCATGTCGGTATAAGGGATTATCTTTGGGTGTGCGGTTATGTGATGCAAAAATGAGCATGCTGTATCAAACATGGAAGCATCTAAGGAATAATGTCCGTCGACTATAACATTTGTTTCCAGAATCCTTGGTTTCTCTTCCTCTAGTATATTATACATGGTCTCCCATGTGGAGGTTCCTCCCTCTCTGTTGCATGTAGTATCCATAAACAGAGGAGTCATTTCTGAATTCTCAGAGATGATCACCTTACCTTTCTTCACCATTTCTCTAAACAATTGGCTCTGTGGATTTTTCCTAAAAGTGAAGAACAACAACTATCGGATACACAAAGATGATAATGAACGTAGAAAGAAATAATGCAGATAACTTATAAATGTGATAAAAGGAGTTTTATTCGAATGCAGGTAAGAAGATATCATATCACGCTAAATGGCTTTTCACACATAAATGCAATTATCTCTTACTAAATGCCCACTAATGCTTCGTTATCCCTTAGCTTTAATGCTTATAATTGTCTGCATCGTAAAATGGGAAGAAAGCTTCTAGGGTGGCGAGCCTTTGAATGCGATAATGGCGATTTGCAAAGCAATATTGCAGATCACAATATTGCATTATTCCTTTTCGCTTTTCTTACTTTCTGCTGTGTTTCTGCGAGATGCGAGATGCGAACCGCTCGTTTATCGTTTGAAAATGTAGCTACTTACCAGGTTTTATGATGTAAAAGACCATTTTTAATGTGGTGGACCTAAAACATTTGCTTATGATATATTTAAGGAGTGGGTCTAGGTCTTGATCACGTTTCTCAATATCTTCTTGTGTTAAGTTTGCGGTGTTTGTTTGAATGCCCGAAATGCGATGCGTTAAAGGTTATATGCCATCGCAATTTCGCGTCTCACATGTTTCGAGATAACCATTTAAGGTGGATCCTTTATGAATGGCGACATACGATGCGAGACTCAGCTTTTGAAGAAAAACACTTAAGGATTTAGTTTATGTGAGAAATCTGATATTTTCGAGCATAGAGTCCTATTTCAATCATTCTTACTAGATTTGGTGGGTTACAAAGGTCTTTTGATGATGCTTAATCATGCTGTATGTGGGAAGGTAAGAATTTAGTAGTTATCTAGAAAAAGAGGGGGGGGGGGGTTTGATTGATATCTTGCTTTATTCCAAAAATAAAAGAAATGCCTAAATGCTAAGTTTTGTTTTTGGATGGATTTTTTAAAGGGTCCCCATTTATTAACGTAATACTAACTACTATCATTAATAAATGGGGGGTTGTTGAATAGCAAAACAATTGGCGATTCACTTGGAACAACCAGTTATCTCTGAGAGTTTTTTGAAATTTCTAAAACTTCCAAAATAAAGATAGTTTTGAAACTAAAATCAATTACATGGAATATAAGGTAAATAATATTTCTCTTTATCAATAAAAAAACATCTAGTTAACTATCATTCTTTTGACTATTCTTTTCTCGTAAGAAAGTCATTTTGTCGACATCAGTCCTTACTTGGTTTATTAAAGATAAAAGCAAGTAGCCTCTCCTCAAATTAGTTTTTGGTATACTCAGTCATCGTAGATAGGGCCTCTACTTCTAGTAGGCATTCATAGCCTCGACAAGGTTGCCTTTTAACCAACAATGATTCAGTATCCCACTTAAATCAGAATGAAATTTTAAAGATAAGCTCGTAATTATACTTATTTCTTTGTTTATTTTCTGAAGTAGTTCATTCTTCCTTCAACTCTTCATCTTTTATCTCTTAAAGGACAATGCCTTGGTTTGATGACCAAAATTGACAATGCCATTCACTTGATTTGTAACTTAACTGAATAAGCTGGCTCTTGATGAGACCCCTTGTCTTTTGATTAATATAATCTTAAGAAATTACCTTGTTTTGATATGCAATATTGGTAATGTCAGTTACTTATAATCTTATGATCATGGTAAGCCGACTCTTGATGAGACCTCTTATCCTCTAAGTTTAAGTATATTTTAGAATTACACTCTAAAAATGAAAGCTGATAAAGTGGGGAGAATCATTGGCTCCTTAAGAGCTTCTGGATGACAATTGTAGAGTTTTAAAAATGCTTTTCTGTAGAGGGAATTTATTTTGTTATTGATACCTTTCTTGACTGATGTAAAGGAAAAATTTCTTTCTTAAAGCTAAGTTTCATTAAAAAATTAGATAATTGAGGTAGAAAACAAACAATTTAAGAGCAATAGAACTTAACTATATATTTCATATGTAAAGATTACTTCCATAACAACCTTTAATTACACAAGCAAAAAGTCAAAATTAAAAAGAGACTATCCTTTGTAAAACCAATAGTAAATTCTCCTCAACTCATATTATTCTTTCTAAAAGAAAATTTAACTAAAGACAATAATATACAGTGAACAAAAGAGATCATCTTCTATGGAATGTATTTCTTTAGAACCTGCCCATTAATAGGTAGAGATTATCTCTTACCTGATAAATCTTGTAACAAAAAATTTGATGGGCCTATCTGTTCCACAATCTGAAATGGGCCAAGCCACATTTGTTGGAACTTGGTATGCTTACCTTTCTCTTCGTGGGCTTTATCCCATTTAAAGATTTCGAAGTTACAGAATTTGAATCAAAGGAGGCTTTGACTAACTGATGATGATGTGCATGTGTGGTTCTGTCCTTTTTTGTTTCCTCTTCGAGCTTAAGGATTTGTAACTATCTAACCTGCATGGATGAGGAAGGAGTTTCTTCAATGAATTGAACTAAGGCTAAGGAGGGAATGGCTATGCTTCTTGGAAAGACTGTTTCTTTCCCATAGACCAAATTAAAAGGAGAAGTGCCAATGGAGGCTTTCTGAGTTATTTGATCTGCCCATAGAGCAAACAATAAAGACTTATGCTAGTTATTTTGGTTTTGGTCAACAGTTCGTTTAATAATTCTGATGAGATTTTTGTTTGTGGATTCGGCTAACCCATTTCCTCATAGATTATAATTAGCAGAATAATTTAGCTTAAAACCCATTTTAAGAGCAAAATATGTCATAACATTGCTTGAAAAAAAAGATGCATTATGAAACATCAAGGCAGATGGTAGGCCAAACCTGGTAATGATAAATTGATCTATAAATTCAATATTGTTTTCTGAATTGGCTACCTTGAGTGGAATTGCTTCTACCCATTTGGTGAAATAATCAATGGTTGTAAGGATATATCTATGTCGTTTAGAAGAATGAGGAACAATCTCACCTATTATGTCTAATCCCCATTGTTTGAATGGTTGGTCAATGGTGACTAGCTGTAATGGTAACATGGGTTTCCTCTATCTTCCAGCAGTTGTTTGACAAATTTTACATTTCCTCCCATAACTGTGTGCATCTTTGAATGGTGTTGGCCATTAATAGCCAACATGCAAGATTTTATGTGCTGTAGTATCCCCTCCGAAGTGAACACCAACTGGTCCATCATGAAGTTCCTGCAACATGTTCTCTGCCTCAGATTTTTCAAGACATCTAAGTAAAACATAATCATAATTTATTCTAAACAACACATCATTGACAATTTCATATTGCCTAGCTTTTAATCTCAAGGCTCTTTTCTTTGTGTAATTTAGTTGGGTTGGGGTATATCCATTTGTCAAGTAAAATATGATATCAATATATCTTGATTCAGTGTCGTTAAGGCTTACCTCATAGATTTGTACATCGTCACCCGAATGCTGCAACTCTAATATAGATTTGATGCTCCTGCCAACATCCTGCAAAAACCTTGACCTTTTACAATTTTTGCTTGTTTGATTTCTAAGTCATATTCTTGCAGAGCTGTCACCCAATTCGCTCTCTTTTCACCTACATACCTCTATATTAAAATATTTCTCACTGCTGAGAACAATACTATTACTTTCGTGTGGGTTTTGAGGAGGAAAGGCCTGGAGTGTTTTATTGATTTGAAAACAGCAAAAGCTTGTTTTTCAACATCTGAGTAGTTCAATTCAACTCCCTAAAAATTGGAGCTAAAGAAAGAGATTGGGGCTTCAACCTTTTCTTGATTTACTTGTGTCAATATGGCTACATATGATTTCTTCGAAGCAAAGGTATATAAAATGAAATGATTCAAAAAATTCGGCGTTGCTAAAGATGGGGCATTTATGATTACTTGTTTTATCAAGCTAAAGGCTTCATGTTCTAAATGTCCCCATTTAAAAAGAGATTTTTTTTGTTATCATGGATTGAAGAGGTAAAAAAATTCTTGAGAAGTCAGGGACAAATCTTTTAACAAAATTTATTTGACCTAGGAAAGATTGCATTGATTTTTTGTTATGCGGTAAAGGTATTTCAGAAATTTCTCTAATTCTGTCAGGGTCAATATGAATTCCTGCTTTAGACATAATGAATCCAAGGAGCTTTCCTTCACTTAATGTGAAAAAAGACTTCTTGGGGTTAAGAGAAATTCCATAACTTTGGCAACGTTCAAATATTTGCTTTAAATCCCTTAGATGATTACCGCGTCTTCTGGAGTATACCATTATATCATCTAAGTAGATTACTACTGATTGGTTTACTAAACCTTTGAAGGCTATATCCATAACTCTTTGGAAAGTGGCACTGGTATTGATCAGTCGAAATCGCATCTTCTGATAAGCATAAGTGCCCTAGTTTGTTCTGAATGTAGTTTTCAGTTGGTCATCTGATGTACTAAGATTTTATTATAACCTGAGAATCCATCCAGGAATGACATTAGTTCTGAGCCTGCTATTGAATGCAAAATATATTCCATAGGGGGTAATGGGAAATTGTCCTTCTGGAAAGCTTTATTGAGGTTGTGGAAATATATACATATCCTTATATCACCATTCTTTTTCTGACTGGGACAAGATTGGAAACCCATCGAGAATGTCTTATAGGAAAAACAATTTTGGCTTTTAGCAGTTTATTCAATTCAGATTTAATTTGAATTTCTAAATTAGGATGGATCTTCCTCAATTTCTGTTGAATAGGTATTTTTTTAGATGTCATGGGAATAGTGTGTTGAATAATAGAGGTGTCATATGTCTTAAGATCTTCATAGTTCCATGCGAAGACATTCTTGTATCTTTTCAACAAAACTATAAAGGCTACTTTTTCATTTGACGTAAGATCGAGACCTAAATTAATATTTTGAGGTTTCAGGTCAGTCCCAAGATTGATCAATTCAAACCTCAGAGTTGAACTCTGAAGTTTTAAATTGGTAGATCGTTTAAATCTGTCTTTGAGGTCATATAAATCTTCCAACTTAACTACATATTTTAGTATAACATTAATGACTGTTTCTTGTTTAAGATGGTTATCATGTTAGTCTTCATCAACTATTTGGTCATCGTAAAAGCCTTCTGAGGTCAGGAAGCTTATGATATCTAAATCGTTGTTAAAGACTCTCCAGTTGGTGATATTATTAGGAATAGAAGGCCTAAAAATTAATTCAATGGAAAATTGATGTGGGCTATAATCCTCTGGTGGGATAAGCTTGGAAGCGACATTGGCTAGAAGATCGGCACTAGCATTCTGGAGTCTTGGAATAGGGGAAATATTAAATGTTGTAAAGTGAAAAGTCAAGTCTTGGACTAATGACTGATAATGTTTCAAATGTCCTGACAAGCAGTGTATAGTATTTCTCACCTATTTTATGACAATCTCTGAATCTCTGAATACTTGGAGGTATTTGATGTTAAGGCCAATTGCCTTATACAAACCTTGAACCAGTGCTTCATATTCAGTGGTATTGTTTGTGCAGTCAAATTCAAGTTTGCATGCTAACATAGTCTTTTCCCCTTCTGGGCTAACTAAGATGCAACATGCTCCTGCTCCATCGTTGGATTTAGATCCATCAAAAAATAATTTCCAAAATAAAGGTCTAGCTATAGGGTTATCCACAAAAATTTACACATTTAGAAGTGTCCGTTTGGGAATAATTTTTGACTTGAGATACAATAGAGTTTTCTAAGAAGGTGAAGTGTGAGCATTGAAATTCCCTAGAAATGATTCTACAAAATAGTTTCCAATGATATTGTTGTTATATGCGACTGGTTCATTTTCTCCTTCTAGTTCTGTTACTATGTACTTTTAATGTTTCTCGTGATCGACCCTTATTTGGTTTGGCTTGCCATTATAAGGAAGCCACACGTGAGACCAGTCAGTTGCAAAATAACCATGAAGTTTTTCTGACCAGTCTCTACTAAGGATTAAGCCATAGAACTCAAGAATATCAACTACAAGTATGCCAATGAATTGGAAATATTTGGGGCTTGATGAAAGTCTGATGGTTTCTTTGTTAAGTTCCCCAAAAACTTCAACTTCAGAGCGATCTAACTATACTATTAGTAAAACAGATTTCTGAGGCTAAACATTCAATTTTGTACAAATTGTTCTAGGCAAGATGTTAGATGAAGCTCCAGGGTCGACTAAACAGTTGTGTAAGTTCTTATTAAAGACTTCAAAAGTAAGGAGAAATGGTGAAGTATGGTATTTGGATCTCCCCCCTATTAGAGCGATGTCGGTTGGGTCAATCTTGTTCAAAGAAGTGCTAGGGGGCCTTCCCATTTCTTGGGCAGCCTGTGAGATCACGACGGCAAGAAGCGGGTCAACAGGTACTACTTTGAGTTCTTTAAAGTAACTTCTGCTGATGCTTCAATTCACTAAGCTCATGAAAGGTGATATTCACCCTAGTTTCCTTCATATCATCAATAATATTATATTCCATTTCATCAGAAACTATTAAAGTTTTGGATGAAGGTGAAATATCCAATTGAGTATCCGTAGTTTGTGTGGATTTTGGTGCAGATTTCTTACCTGTTGTTTTGTCCCTAGGAGGTGGCATTGAAGCCTTCTGTTTTGAATTTGTTTGTGATAATTCAACAGGGTTTTTACTTCGGGTAGTGATAGGTAATGCTTCTTGAGTTTCTTCATTTGGAAGGATAAAATCCCACATTCCTTGTAATTCTGCCACTTCTTCATCATCTGTTTGTTCTTCATTTGTTGAAACTTCGTCCTCCTCTCCATCTGATTCAACATTTGATATAGCATTTGGAGGTTTAGGATCAGCAAGGGAATTCCTTTTAAATGGTCTAAAGCGTTTCTTAGAGGAAGTCTCTGCTACTTGTTTTTTAATATCAACCATTTCGTTAGACATGGTCTTGAGGACTTGTTGTAGCCCTTCAAGATCAAAAGGATCTTTTTGTGGTTTCTTCTTGGAGTCATCCCTAAAGGTTACTTTCTTAGATATTTGTTCTTCTAATGCGTTTTTTTTTCCACAACTATAATGCATTTTTCCATAGCTATTGCCTCTTTCATATTTTCAGCTAAAGTTGGTTTGGCAACTCTATCCACGAAGATAGCTGTGTTTGATGGTAGAGCAGAAATATACCACTCATTTTGAACTTCATCGCTAGGCTTAGATGCTATTGGTATCTTATTCAATAATTTGTTGAAGCGAGAGTTGAAGTCCTTAATGGGTTCTTTCAGTTCGGATTTCAAATTAGAGAGATCATTGATTAGGGTAGTTGCAGATCTATCATCTCCAAATTTAGGAAAAAATTGCTCTTGGAAAGCATCCCAAATATTAATAGAACCTGATGGTAACGAAAAGTACCATGATCCTGCTGCTCCCTGTAAAGTATATGGGAATAATATTACAACTGCATCTTCTTCCACTACTTCATTCAAATTAATGGATAACATGAAATTGTTTATATGTTCCTCAGCTAATAGGCCATTATTAGGATTGAATTTGGGCAACCATTTCTCTGGATGCATTGGCAATTGATGTAAAGGCCCAACCATCCTAACAACTTCTGGGTTTGTCCATGGCCTTGGAGGATTCTGTGCCATTGCTGGTAGGTGAGTAGGGGAGGGTGTAGCAGTGGTTGAAGGTGATTGGGTAGAGGAAGATGAAGCTCCTGTACCTGTGTGAATCACGATCTGGAGTGGCGAAGCGGATGATTGATCTAGTGATGGTATAGATGGAATGAATGAAGATGATGATAGAACCTCGCTGTGAGATTCAGATGGTGTTTTCTTAGCTTTCTTATGGCTTGGCAGAGGAAATTCGAATAAAGGAATTCCGAACTTTTCACTCTATGCTCTAGTTAACTATTGAGATGTGGTGAATTGAGAGGTAACACTATCTTGGGATAACTCAGATTCTTCTTGAGATAGCAAAATCCCTTGTAATTTATGAATCAAAGATTGAACTTCAAGGGCTTCAGTGGAAGAAGAATGATCTGGCCTATTTGGGATTTCAGCAATGGGTTGTACAATTTTCTATGCAACTTCTCGCTTAGGATCAGGGGATTTGGAAGACTTTCGAGAAGTTTGAGGTGATGGCGAGGGAGTTTTACTCTTAGAATGGCATGTTGATTTGTATTTACTTGCCATTCACAGTTAGATCCTCCTTCTAGCGACAAAATGTTGAAGCCTCGAAAATCGTTGTTTCAACATGGGGGAAAACCACTAGGTCTGAACCTTGGTTGGCGACTCCTTTTCCGTTTGGAGTAGTGGCTCGGGGATAATGGGACCAGTTTCCCAATCTATTTAATGATTGTGCTAATGGGGTGATATGTGATGTTTTGAAGTAATATCTAAGCTATAGGTAATCTAATCTAAACTAATAATCACATGCATTTTATCCTAATTCAAACACTATCTAGTAATAACTATGCCTGGGAGTAAATTGATGTATGCAATCTACAATAATGTCTAAAAGCAATTGATAATAAATATCATTCAATTGCGATGAGAAATGAATCTATTTTAACAATAATAATTTTTTATAAAAAGTTAGCTGAAACGATTGTGAAAGATATATCGCATAAGGAATTATTCATGTATTCAACATAAAATATAGATCATCATCATACATAAGTGCAATAATGGCAATCAAGATTCAAACTTTCATACATAAAAATTTGAGAAGAAATCATTACTTGATACATAAGTAAAAAGGATTAGGAGATAAAAGTACCATTTATAATACATCCTACTCATGTGCTTCAACAATATTGATCTACTTTTAGTCCATTCAACACCATCTAAGAGTACAAAAGTGCAATTTCAGTAGAAGATGCTAAATTAGATAAAAAGAAATCTTGTTCCATTAATTTCACCATAACTTCCTCAAAGGGATAGAAGTGCATGTTTTGAAGATTGTTTCTGATAAAATTATCGACCCCTCTCTAAATGCATAAGAGGGATTTAAATACTTAAACTATAAAACTAAAAATAGATTATTACAAACATAGTTGAGGAGGATTAAAAGACCTGCCTCAAATTATGAAAAAATAAAACCAAAATAGAAATGATCATGGTGACTAGCTATCCTGCATTTGATCCTTCAGATCGCAAATGTCCATCATGGGCTTGAGCTGTGTTGGTTGGCTGACTTCAGCTTTCAACTGTCCAGTGAATACGACATCGGTCAATGCTGGTGCCATTTTCTCTGTAGAAGGTTTTAGGCATCGCAGGGTTATCCATTGGTTGTGAGGTTTTACCAAATGTCACCAATATGCTTCCGAGTTTAACCTAGTCGTTTGCTTTATTACTTCTGCTTTTTCTTCTGTTGCCTGTTTCCACTGTAGTTCAATCTGTTTCGCATTAGGAAGAAAACCTGTAATGGATTCTACCACAAGGTTGGTGCTATGCAAATTTTCATTGACATTTTCTATGACATTGTTTGCTGCTACTGCCGCGTCTGCTGTTGCCTTTTCTGCCTCTTTAAGCCAAGAATCCCAGTTCTCAAATAATATTTCTTTATGCGACTCTTCTAGTTTAGGCAAGTTGACTTTTCTCCCATCTCTAGTATTCTGCCAGGTGATGAAATCAAAGACCTTCTTAAAGATATCATCATATTCAAGTATCATCTCCATGACTTGACTTGTCAATTTGTCACTTGTTTCGCAATAAGAGTTCCATTGCGAAATCTTCTGGCACAATAATTCTTTTTGGTGCATCAGCTAGGAGTTAAGACCGAGCGCTTCAGTAATAAACTAATCAATTTTTAGATCATCTTTGTGTAGATCAATTATTGCCTGTATTTGTGCTTCTTTCTCTGCTAAGCTGGTTCGATGTTCTATCTGCATCTGCTCTAATTCCCATTGTATCTTAGCTAACTGTATCTCTGCCTGCTGGTCAGATCTTGCTTGTTGTAATCATTGTTCAAGAGACAAAATTTTATCTTCTTTTTCTTTAAGCAACATTTGCACCTCTATTTCTTTATCAATGGTTGCTGTAGCATAGGCACCTGCAAACTGTGAGAGTCTAGTAAGATTGGTGGACAGGTGAGTCTTTCCAAAGAACATCCATCGGTTTATTTTCAGGGGTAATAGCAGCTGTAGAGTACAACTTCCTTTTCTTCCTTTGTCTTTTAACAACAACCTTATGTTGTAGGCTATAAAACACATCTAGAGGGGGAATCTCCTCTATTCTCAAAACTATTTTAGAGGTGGGGGTAACAAGGATGTGTTCTACCTCTTGAGTATTCATAGTCTCCTGTGCTGTAACTTCCTGAGTTGTTTCCTGTTGTGGGGTTTGCAACTCTAGCGTTTGTTCCTCTGTGTTGAGCCTTTTATTAAAATTGTCCCATTCTTCCTCTAAATTGATTACCAGGGGTTTTATTGGTTGTGTGGAGGCAACAAGGATTTTACTGGGCTGTATCCTTTACCGACACCTTGTTTCTTCTTTTTCCATTTTGTGATTTCTCTGATTCCCTGCTAGATTTCTCCTGGGATTTTGCTCCAGAATCGGTTTTAGAATTTTCCTTGGAGTCACCTTCTATACTTACACTGGGAGTAGGCTCCCTTATTGGTTCAATCAATAATTGGTCCAATGGGACCTTCGATAACCTCCTTTCTCTATAGCTGTAAAAGTTTTCAAGGTCTTCATGGTCAAAAAGTGATTGTGCCATATGCTTCACCTCTGTGAAGGTGTTTTTCTGCAAAAATATGTCATCAAAGGAATCTTCCTCATTACTGAATACTTTTATTTTTACTATAGTGGTAAAATCTTTGACAGTGTTAAATGGGTCATATTTCCTTCTAGGGAATTCGGGTAATTGCAAAGATAACATATTCTCTGCTTCTTTAAATTCATGCCCTAGGTTGTGTAATGCAAACGCTCCACACTGTAAAGGGAATGTAGGCTAGATGGCCTTTTTTGATTCCTTTAATGTCTTGCTCATCCCTCCCTCACTAGCTGTTTGATAGGTTATCTCTCTAGCCACCAATTTTTCTGGAACTTAGTATGGGAGGACATTGGGGGAGGTGATGCTGCCAAATACCCTGATATACGTAAATGTATCCTCCCCAAACCATCTGGTCACTGGGAGGATATCTACTTCAGCTTCTTGGGAAATCCTGGGGGCATCTCGGTTATAAAGCCGCTTGTGAATAGGGAGCATAACTCCATGACAAATCTTGAAAAAATGTGGTTGAAAGTTGGATTCCCACATTTCTTTATGGTATATGTGAATGGGGAGTGGATTTTGAACTGTCCACTTCCATCCCATGATAGGGAATTTTGAATCGAAACAAATTGCATCCATTATATAGGTACTCATAAAAAAATGGAGGGTAAAGCCTCGAAGAAACACTTCTTTTCCTTCTATACTTGATTATTGTTCTTGCTAAATTGTCAGACAAAATTTTTGCCCAATTCATTATAATTGCGTTAACGGCTGCATCTATTAACGACAACCACTCTGGGGAGAATTTAGTACTGTTGGGTTTGCCAAATAGTCTACATAGCATGGCCGCTACAAAATTATGAGGGGGACAAATGGACGTAGTAGTGTACATACTGTTTTTGTCTTTCTTGATTTTGTCCTCATTATTTGTCCAGGTTTGGGTGCAGTCTGTTGGGTCCTCGTTCTCTTTGGCAAACTTCTTGATGAACTACTTGTTGTAGATGACTTGTGGCACTGGTAGGTGGTACATAAGCCACAGGTTGTTTGGGGTAAAAGATCCCATAACCTCTTGGCTTCTTGTCTTGAATTCTCTGTCTGAGATGTCAACTTCATCAATAATCAATTTTACCATGTTGGTATAAGGGATTATCTGCAGGCGCGCGGCTATGCGATGCAAAAATGAGCATGCTGTCTCAAATATGGAAGCGTCTGAGGAATCACATTCGTCGACTATAACATTTGTTTCCAGAAACCTTGGTTTCTCTTCCTCTAGTATATTATACATGGTCTCCCATGTGGAGGTTCCTCCCTCTCTATTGCATGTAGTATCCGTAAACTGAGGAGTCATTTCTGACTTCTCATAGACGACCACCTTGCCTTTCTTCACCATTGCTCTGAACGGTTGGCTCTGTGGATTTTTCCTGAAAGTGAAGAACAACGACTATCAGATACATAAAGATGATAATGAACGTAGAATGGAATAATGCAGATAACTTGTAAAGGTGATAAAAGGAGTTTAATTTGAACACACGTAAGAAGATATCATATCACGCTAAATGGATTTTCACACATAAATGCAGTTATCTCTTACTAAATGCACTAATGCTTCGTTATCCCTTAGCTTTAATGTTCATAACTGTCTGCATCAGAAAACGAGAATAAAGCTTCTAGGGTGGCGAGCCTTTGAACTGCGATAATGGCAACTGTGTAATTTGTGAAGCAATATCGCACTATTAATTTTCGCTTTTCTTACCTTCTGCCATGTTTCTGCGCGATGTGAGCTGCTCATTTATCGTTTGAAATTGTAGCTACTTGCCAGGTTTTACAATGTAAAAGACCCTTTTTAATGAGTGGCAAACCTAAAACATTTTTAAAGATATATTTAAGGAGTGGGTCCAGTTCTTGATCACATTTCACAATATCAACTGGTGGTAAGTTTGCGGTGTTCGTTTGAATGCCCAAAATGCAATGCGATAAAGGTTATATGCCATTGCAATTTCAAGTCTCGCATGTTTTGAGATAACCTTTTTGAGGCGGGTCCTTTATGAATGGCAACATGCGATGTGAGACTCAACTTTTGAAGAAAAAAACTTAAGGGCTTATTTTATGTGAGAAATATGATATTTTCGAGCATAGAGTCCTCTTCCAATCATTCTTTACTGGATTTGGTGGGTTAGAGAGGTCTTTTGATGATGCTTAATCATGTTGTATGTGGGAAGGTAAGCATTTAGTAGTTCTCTAGAAAAAGGGGGGGTTTGATTGATATCTTGCTTTATTCCAAAAATAAAAGAAATGCCTAAATGTTAAGTTTTGTTTTTGGATAGATTTTTTTAAGGGTCCCCATTTATTAACATAATATTAACTATTATCATTAATAAGTGGAGGGTTGTTAAATAACACAAAAAGGGTAGTGTAGCTCGTGAGCTTAAGATTTTCAGAGTATAATTTTTCATCTCTGGTGTTTCTCTGCTTCTAGCAGGCCTGGACAGTATCCCAACGGAGTCATGCAAGAACACAAACATTGCTCCACTACCAGCGAGCCTGGACGATACATCAACATAGTTGATTTCTTCACCTCTCTAAATAGGAAGCCTTTCTCTTCTTTCGCCTTTATTTATTTATTTTAAAGAGAACCGTGCATTGACACTTATTTATTTTGAGGCAGAAGAGGGATCTCGAATTATTGAGATCAAAAGAGGTTGTTCCTTTAGAGAAGCATATAGATACATCTTATTTAGGTTTGCTCATTTAGATTTTCCCCCTTCTCCACTTCTAGTAGTTAATCATGAGGAGGCCGAAACATAAAGACCGAGTGTAGGCATGAGGTTTCTAGAATAGACACGGGTTCATGGTTGGACCAAAACTCTCCTTACGGATAGATCATATTTTCCATTGGAACTTCATTGGAAAAAATATATAATCGACACAAGGAAGACAGGTTGAAGGTTAGCCAAATGTTGAAGTGTCACAAGACTCTTTAGACTTCAGCCACACACATACTAAGAAGCCAAAACAAGTCCAGGCCCAACACTTATTCACATGATGAAAATAAAAGAAGACAAACAACAAGAAAAAGAAGCAAAAGAGATGAAATGAAAGGAAAGAAAACACACAAAAAGGAAACAAAACCAAAAGACAAGCAAAAGAAGATAAAACAAAGCATAATGCAAGAGAAAAGTAAGAAAAGACAAGAGCGACTAGAACAACGCGGGATGGGTGCAAGAGAAGGAAAACTAAGATGCATATAATCTTACTCCTAACCTAACAACTAATAAGTGGGGGTCATGTATAGTGGAATTTCTAATGTAGCCACCGTAATCGTTCCCAACCTACAATCATAAGGATACAATCAATTAAAACAAATATAAAGTAGTGTGCAAGAGAAAATATGAGAGCTTGAATAAGTTGCACAACAAGAGGAAGGTCTTGCATGTGGGAAGAAATATGTGCCACAATTGATACTTTCATCCAATTCACATTCTTAACTTTTCGACGGAAACCATAATCAGACAAACCTCGAAGACTTATTACGAATGCACCTTCTCCTGTGTCATCCTGATTAGCAAGAATGAGAAAAGGCCGAAATGTGTTTCTTGCAATGGAGCTTACAGAGCAAGATTGCTCATAAAATTCATGATGACCCTCTTGAAAACCCCAAAATTTTTGAAAAATGGATTTTCAATTAGAGGCATGGGATTATAATTAGAATCTTGTTGGGGGGGGAATAAATCTGATCATATTCAACAGTCATGTTGAGACAGTGAGGACTTGACATAACCATCAACGAAGGTTGACGTTTCTCAACAGCTCTACAAAAATCAGAATAGTAAGATGATGAACGATGAAGATCGAATGACGTAAAACAAGTGTCATTCGATGTACTAGTGAGAAAATGATAAAACGAATGACAGTAATCGAAGACAAAATAATTATTAGATGAATTGATTAAAGCATCATACCCCCAACTTGTAATTAACAAACGTAAATCAATTGGAACAATTTCATAAATGTTGCTCATAGTAGAATCATCTTCCTCACGTGACGAGTGTAACAAACCATGCTATTGTGACTGGTTGCACATTGTACTAGCATCGTAATCACCAAGAGAAGAGAACATGAATGATAATATAACAAACACGTGAAACCAGTCAGGATAAAACAACTGAAGAACAATTTAACTCATCAAATAATCCATGAATTCATTGACGCTCAAGAGGATTTCAGGTGCAATGAAGAAAAGGATTAACATCAAAATATTTGCAAGAAGGATGAGGAACTAGTTGTTTTCAAAAGAGTGTGACAAGTATGACTCCTTTCAGAAAAGATAATATTTAGGATAATAAACTTCGTAATTCAATGATTCTATGAGAGATACACATTTCGAACCTAAGTTTGATACATGAGACTTGCATGGAGATAAAAACATCTTGAATCTGATCAGAGATCAGATCTTGAAAATTTGAGAGATCATATCCGCAAAGCCAAATATATTTCAAGAAAGAATTTACAAAATCGAGTGAAACTGTGTGGAAATAAGAGTTTTGTGAAGAAAACCAGATTTGACTTAAGTTAGAGGTCTTACCAGAGCTGTGAGATCTTGACATAACTATCAACGAAATTTGAAGTTCCCTGACTCCCCAACAAGTCCCAAAACTTTCCAAAATTATAAAATCACATCCTGAATATTGAACTAGATCGCACACGGTGTGAGGATGGCCGCTTTCACTGATCTTGATGAGATCACTATTAACTGGGTGGAAACCATCTCTGTCACTTACTTGATCATATTTTTCAACTTCAACAACCATATTACTCAAGTTAAAAGATTCATATGATTGCAAATCGGAAGATGTATGAAATGAGAAAATGTGATGAGAAATCTAGTTTGGAGAGTTGTCTTCATGCAAAAGAAAAGATGATGAGCGATGGGAAGAGTACTCAATGATTTTATTGTGCTCATTTTCATCATGGATCATATCACCACCTTGTGTTAATTGAGGAGTTAAGTCATCAGAGGAAGAAATTGAAGAACATGGAGTATCTCTATCATAAGTAGGTGCATCACAAATGGTAGAGCACAAGGGATTGTGAGATGAAGACGAAGTTTCGATACAAACATTTTTTTTTGGCTAGATCAGATTCCAGATCTAATTTGGTAAGATCAACATGTTCCAGGGGATCCGAAAAATGAGATAATGTACCTAGGCATTCGTGATCGTAACCATCATCATGGGAATGATTGTTTCCCAAGGCTACAGATTGATGAAAAGAGTTTATTACATTTTATTCACTACTGAGATTATCAGATTGACAATCATCCAAGAATGGAAGTGCATCATCTTGAAATGGAGGATATTGAAAAAAATAAGAAATATTGAGAGCATATTCACCTTCATGCTTCTCTACCTATTTAAAGTGACTTCCTTTTACCTAATAGTAGTTTGCACTAAGAACGTGGAAATCAAGAGACTGTGAAATGCTAGCCGGTGGAGCAGATTGAATAGGTGGATCACAATAAAAAGAGTCATGTCATGTAGATGATAGAGGATCATATAAATCTAGATCGGGTTGGAGGCTAGAGTTATGAATGATAACATCATGATGTGGAATGGGGAAGTTAGTCTTCCCCGTAGGATTCATGAGCCATTCTGGGGTTTCCTCTGTTGAATCCGAGTCATGAGAAACAAAAGAAGAATGAGAAGATGGATTAAGAATTTTATTTGTAGATTTTTCAACTTTATTACCATCATAGAGAGGCACCCCCATCAAAGTTGGAAAAGGAGGAGGACAAAGAACAAAAGGAGCAGCAAATTCCTCCTATGGAATTAGAGTTGTCTCATGATTCACAAGAGTTAGGGAAGGAGGAAAATCAAGGGGGTTAGGCTCATTGTGTAAAGAGATAAGAACCAAGCACTCAAAATCTTATTTCAATAAATCCTGATTTATGTCTTCTTCAGAAATTTCACAAAAAAGGTGAAGGAATCGCTCAGAAAATTCCTCAAATGATTCATTAGGCTTCATTCTTAAGAGACTGATTCTTTTACAAACATCTTGGTAACTATACCTGTCAAAGGTTTGATGAAGCTCCCTGAGGAAATGATGAAGGGAATGGATGGAAGCAGGAGGCAAAGTATGGATCCACCAATTAACACGACCTTCAAGGGTGAGGAAGAAAAGCACATAAGAAAAGTCTTCATCATTGATTTCGTAAGATTCATAAAACTTAAGAAAATCAGAAATGTGCTTGGTTATGCATGTTCCATCCTCACCATCAAAATTTAATAGGGACAAGTGACCAAGAGTCTCATCAGGGATTGAAAATTGATAAAGGGAAAAATTAGAAAAACACCCTGGGAGTGAGATTTGTGTATGAGCCATTTTACATAAGAGATTCAAACCAGATACAATGGGCTCAACTTGTCATCTGACCCTCCTTCTAGTGCCACTGTTGACGGTGCTGGAAATCCATCAACCAAGGGGTCTCCTCAATGTGAAGTCCCAATTATATCTCACACCGTTTGGTGTAGGAGCCCCATCCGGAATATCATCCATGTTGCCATATATCTCAAAGATATGCCTTGGCTCTAACTATCAACATGAGAGAGGGTTGCAATGGTGTCTTCGAAAATCAAGAAGGTGTGCTTGGTGAGTGTTCAATTGTAAATGTGTTAATGTTCTTCTACTACGGAGAGGGGAGAAAAGTGAGCCTCTAAGTGAGAGGGAGTAGTACCTCCCAAGGAGAGACACACATGAACTGGAAGGATCCATCTAACATCCAGTGGAATAGTCCACAGAGGATGAAACAGTCATTACAACCAATAAATGATGAAAGATCTATCTAATACCCCGCAGAATAGTCCACAAGGATGAGACACCAATAACAACCATTAAAACACATTCTCAATAAGATAAGTACTAAAATAACTCAAATAGTTCAACTATATTAGCACATTTGAAAGCAAAAATGAAATACAAACATCCACAAAATAGTCTTACAAACATTTATAATCCATGCATGAAGAACGTGACGACCTTGAAGGATTCTGTTATTAGGTAAAATTTCTAGGTCACATGTTTACAATGTAGATCACTAGCTCTAGTAGTGGAACATTGGAGCCACTCCTTGCTCCTCAAAGAACTATCTTATCTCTCTAATGCCTTGTGGGGGGAGCCAAGGTGAAAAGTCATTTGCTTATACAATGAGGGTGTATATATAAACAAGGAGTGATGCTTCCCCTTGGTGACTCTTTGATTACCCTCATGGCTGTTCAACTTTCTATGACTTTTCAACTTACATGACTCTCCATATTCATGTGTGTCCTTTGGAATTCCACTTTACAATACATTTTGAATATAATATACATGGTCCACAATGATGATGTGGAATATGACAACTCATGACACATCATGACCTGACACTACTGACATGGACTACTTGATAATGTGGCAATGGCAAGCCAATGTTGCTGTTGTATCTTTGATGTCTTCTTGAGAACACCTTGTCTTCCACCTCCTCATGACTTGATGATATGAAACCTTGATGATCTTAAGTCTTGAGTTGTGGTCGGAAGTTGGTGTCCCTTTGCTTTGCTTCAATAGATGAGCTTACATGCCCAACTGCAAAGATGTATTTCTGCATACTTCCCTTCTGCATCTCCTCACTCGTCATCCTGTCATGGTGTGAGGGAGTACTTACATATGAAATTCACTCATGACGAGAAGATATAAGTTTGAAAACCCCTAGTCTAAGATAGAGTATTTGGATCCATATACTGGGACGAGACCGTGTGACCAGTCGGTAGTGAGGGCCCAATGAATGCGCAATTGCGCAGTTCAAGTGACCTAGGGTCAGGTTTGATCACTGAAACTGCACAATGTGTAGCTCAGGCCAGATTGAGGGAAATATATGTGCAGTCCAGACTGAGGGAAAAATTTTGTGCTAATGCATAGTTCAGAGGCTTAGGGAGAGATATTGATTCTTGCTCTTGTGTAGTGCACAGTTCAAGATGGGTTGGGAGGAATAATTGCGCAATCTTGAAGGCCAAGACAGGGCCTTGAGCATAGGAACTGCATAATACAGTAGCCCTGAGAGGTAGAGACTACACATTACATAATGCCAAGAGGGAAGGTCACACCTTGAGGTCTGGAACTGTGCATTGCGCAGTCCAAGCAGGCCGGGTGAAGTCAAGTTACTGGTTAGAATTCCTCTTCAGGAATGGTTAAGTGTCGAACCAGTGGGACTAGTGTGTGAGGTAATAAAGTTTTGACTATGATCTCACACTTAGAATATTTGACAACACAACAACATAGATCACCCATGACACATTAACAATGCATTTACCTCTGTGTGACATCCTTATGACTATTTACGACAAGTGTGACACTCAATATACACTTTGCGACGACCATGACGACACTTGTGCGATAATGCTCAAAACTTTGTGAATGAGTGTGACAAATGTTTGAATGGTTAGAACAACTCATAGATAGAAGGATAGACCCTCAAAACCATCAGAAAAAAGCTTCTACACATTGCGTGACATCCAATCATGCAAAAAGACGACAATATACCCAACTTGCAAAGGGGAGAAAAACACTTCAAGAAAGTACATGGAATGAGTTTCAGTGTTTGCGAGAACAATGTGCAAGACCAAGGAGGGCTCCGAAATTGAGTGTAAGCCAAAATTTTGGAGGATGTTGTAGCATCTACAACATATGGGTAGCATCATGAGACAATGAAGTTAATAAGAACTATTATTTAATTTATGGACAAAGTATCTATTGATGCAAAGTGAAATTTCTTCAAACCTTCATATGATTTTATATTGTTGCAACAATTATGTGTTCAATAATATTACCTTCATAAAAATAATATAGTTCACCAAAACCACAACTTGGAATCCTAGAAACCTAAGCAAGGAAACATATTGGGTTTTCTTGAAAATAGGGGTGCATACAAAAGTTTAGAAATATAAACTTTTTACGAGTGGCCACATAACCTTTATCCTTCCTTTATTAATCAAACTCTAGAACCATCACCAAATGCATTCGAAACAGGGTTCACACAATAAGTGATTGGAATGATATTTCAAAATGAGGGAATTTGAAAAGATAATTACAAAATGGAGTTAATGAAAAATTCATTACCTTTATCAAAGTATGAAACAATAACTTTCTTTCACTCAAACCAAAGATAATGCTTTGAGTATGCAAAGTAAAGTATTATGGGTTAGAGAATGATATGAACAAGAGCAATGATAAACCTTCGAAAATGTGAAAGACTTATATCTCCAAATTCCAAACAATGAAATTCTTCCTTTTATGTAGTATATATAAGCATGCATATAAAAATGAGAACACATGTGATCATAAAATATTCTTTAAACTCAGAGGTCACACAACATCCCATATTACCAAAATCAAAATCATTATTGTCTACTTAAAGTTGAGAATACACATAGGTAGCTCAACACAACTCTTTCAAAACTTAAAGAAAACGACCCTTTAGGAATGAAACTTTGTTATTTAGAAGACATGAAACATAGAGATAATAATGAAATCATTTATATATTCGATACCATTCAACAAATTATGTCTCCACACCAACACAAAAGTCTTTTAAACTGATAAAATATGAATATCTGGAGCTAGAAGTATATCAACATATCACAAATATTTTCTTCAAAACTCAAGGGAACCCATGATGAAACTTATACAAAATTCTCAAAGTATAAATGTGAAGCTCATTGAATATTATTGAAACTTTAAAACCTCCAAAGAATCCGTAAAGAAATGAGAATTTCATGATAGGGAAACAAGAAGTAATTCAAAACACGATTACAAGAACCAAGGCTAGGCTAAATCATTCAATAATGGAATAAAGCTATAATAATACTATTATTTTATACCCAAAGTAAGCCATTTACAAAGTTTAGCTTCCAACTTTAACATTAAGCAACTTTGTTGCTTATACAATTCTCCATTGAATTTGTTATGCAAATAAACAACTCTTAGAGTCTTGACCAAGCTTTTAAACACTGAATTTGCAAAAGGAAACCAACATTTAAACCCTAACAAATTCAAAATAATGTCAGAGTTGGGAAGAGAGCCATTAATTATGGTTGTAAACCTCATTTAATGCATGCCATACACATCTAATTAATTACCCTTTCAACTTTTCCAAAGTTTCATGCCCACACCATCATACCCTTTGTTTTATCAAAGCCATGTAATATATCCTCTTATGTGAACTATTTGAATTTACATCACAACCTTTATGTGCCACAAAACCGATGACTTTTACAATGTAAATATCATATATGTTATAAACCAATGTTTGTGATATTAATTATCAAGACCCCTTTCAAACTTAGTAAGTTCTTTCAAACCTTTTATGTCCTTTTCATCATATTCAATAAGTTGGATTCTTTAGAATTCTCATTTTAAGAAATCACAAATTAAATACACTTTTAAACTCTAATAATGCATCTTAAAAGACTCATGATAAAAATTAAGTGTTGACTCTTACATAAGACGTGTAAAACAGACATGGGGAGCGAGAAAAATATGAATGATAAAGCATGCATTACAATTTGATTAACAATAATTACATTTATAGTACAATATGGTGACCGTTGGGATTCACATCCCAAGGTCCCTTGGACTGCTTTGTCTCTTTAGCTTCCACACTAACCCATTTAGGATTAGGTGTCCAACATTCCCCCTTAATCCGAAGGGTTATGTATGAGTCCAAGAAGAGAGCTGTAATACAAAATGTGCAAAAATTCATGGCAGCACTAGGCTGAATCTGCTCTCTGAAATGTTGGTATAAAGGGCGGTGGTTTAAGGATGACCACCAACACTGGAACGCTTAGTGCAGTTCCCAGAAATCTTCCAAAATTGGCAAGAAGCTGAAGTCTTCTGCTAGAGGAAGTGATCCTGTTGTTTTAAAAAGGGAAACCTTCAACCATAAAAGGGAGGTCTCACCCCACATAAAAGGTAAAACTTCAACCTGAAAAGGGAAGTCTCAACCTGTGATGGTTTAAGGATGACAAACAACTCTGGAATGCTTAATGCAATTCCTGGAACTCTTCCAAAACTGGCAAGAAGATGAAGTCTTCTGCTAGAGGAAGTGTCCTCAATTTTGTTCCTAAAACTCTTCCAAAGCTGGCAAGAAGCTGAAGTCTTCTGCTACAGGAAGTGTCCAAGATTGCCAACTGAAGGCATGTTCACGGGCATCTTTGTCTCTGGCTACAACTCTGAAACTGGCGTGGCAGGTTGTGGCTCAGGCTCGCTTGATGTGGCTTTGAAGCTTGTAGATGACCATCATTTCCCCCCCCTGTCTGATACAAGGTGAGAAGATGGATAAAACTCAACTGCAAGACTGTTCAATATTCTGGAACAAGTTCTGACATGTGTTTGGAATATCTTCTTGGCTGTTGATGCCCATTGCCAAGAAGCGATCCATCCTAGATGAATCTTTGTTCTTGCAGGACGTTTGTTGCTGAAGCATCTGTGTGAAGAATGGCTAGTTTTATGACAGTGCTTACATGGATGAAGATCAAAACAGTGATCTTTCAGATGGCCAACTCGGTCACAGTGTTGGCATTTCACGATCTGTTGTTGTTGTTGCTGTTGTGGAAGAGGAGCAGAGTCTGGAACAACTGTAGCTGAACTGTCATGAGGAGCAGGTGAACTGTCATGAATGAAACCAACACTCTGAAACTAAATGGGCTTGGCATAGTCTGGAATATGAAAGGACAATTCCTTGTCATATCCAAGACTGGTTCGGTGCTTGTTGTGGACAAGCTGTTCCCAAGGTCTGATGATGGGCTTGGGAAGTGCAGACTGAACTTCTGCATCTGCATGTACAACTGCTGCTTTGTTTGAATGAACATGAACATTATTGACTTGCTGCTGATGGGTGGTTGTCTCAATGTTCTGAACAAAAACAGGTTCAGAATGATGTCGATTTTGATGTAGCTCTTCTTGCTGTAGCTGTGATTCAAGTTGTAAAAAATGTATCTTTTCCTTTGCATTTTGTAGACATACCTGAATGTCTGTGAGAGAAACTTTGCTGACTTTTAATGTATCATGATTAGAGGAATGTATCAGAGTTTTTAAGAACTCTAATATTTCAGTAATTGTAGCCATTTTTCTTCAATGTCACTTAAAAACTGATCACAACTGAGGCAACAACAACAACAAAATAATATTGTACTCTTACTACAAGATCTTGTAAGGGCTTGTCAAGTGGCAACAATGTAGCGAAAATGGTTGATGGAGCAGGACCTGAGTAGGCTAGATGTTACAAAGTTGCATTCATTTTCTCCAGAGGTCATTTCTCGTCAAGCTACAATAAACATTGGTACAATTGGGCACATGGTAAATCAACAGTCCACAGTTCATTTCAAGAATGAACTGGAGCGTAACATCACTATTAAACTGGGATATACCAATGCAAAAAAATATATAAATGTGAAGATGAGCGCTGTCCTCAACTTCAAACTTCAGAGCATCTGGCTGCTATGGAAATCATGCAAAATCTCTACAAGAAACTGCTCCAAAATCTCTACAGGAAACTGCACCTAGAATGACTGCCAAAAAATGTCTGCAAAATTGCTTCAAATTCACTTCATAATGCTGATCAAATCTCCATATTAAGACATTTCACCCACTGGCAATCCTCTACTATCATCGGCGCTAGTTACAGGTTGGATTTATTCACGGACAAGGTTCTGATTTAACGCTGATGACTATATATATCTGCCCCCTCAATACAGTTCCACTGACGAATATACAACTCAGACAGCCACGTGTTGCAAATAGAGCGCATGCACAACACAGCGTCCTCGGAAATTAACCATACAACATGTATATATATTTTTACCTGCACACGTCCGCAGGTTGTTCTTGTCTTTATTTGATATGGGCGATAGTTATAGGTAGGCGTTATCATGCAGAAACTTATCCTTTAATTTCTGGAAATCTCACAAGTTATCAACCGCTGTACTCACAGTTATCTAGGAAAATTGTCTAGATACAGAACATATCTGAAGTCGGTTTTACAAAATGACTTTGATCTAATTTTAGAAATCGCCCAAGCCCAAGGTAATTGACCCAAAAGAAATCTCTTACTGGCCGATGACAGGCTGAATGTTATCTTAAGTCCTAGATAAAGAATCTTCGTTTGATGATGCGTTGACCTCTAATCCGAGATTTGAATCAGAAGCAGATCATATATTTGTCAACCTTCTCATGATCAATCTTCAAGAAATCGACATTTCAATCCATTTTGAATCCAATGCTGAATTTAACACTTTTGCCTCTCGGAATTCTAAAATCCACAATGAGATAAAAAATAAATATCAACTGCAAGAAGCCGAGGATGACACAATAGAGGACGGATTGGTCGCAATAGGCTTGTGTGAGCAGGAATTTCTGCACTGATGATAGAGCGACTGGTTAGTCAAGGTATATGATTAAATCATTACTTCTCTCCTTCGCCATATGGAGGTATAAAATGAAGTGATTGGGCCATGGACGAGAATAAGAATTTTCAGATTGGATCCATCAAATGGAAACAGGTAGACACAGACAGCTAGAGGAAGGGAAATTTTCCAACATCTCTGGTACAACTGTGGTGGTTTAGAAGAAATAGATGAGACTAACAACGATCTCCATAGTCACGCCCTCTCCAGTGCTCATTGTGAATGCTAGCCTTTTTAAAATAGCGCTTAACAATCAATTGATTAGACGACGACAACTTTTCTCCTTAGCTGAACCCGCTAAACCTTCTTGCTGTGTGGACTAAATCAACTAACATGGCAACGAAACAACTTACATGGCATCAGCTCTAGCGAACATATATGCAACTCAATCAACGTGGGCAGGGACAACGTTCTATTGCAACTTCTCACACGTGGATCAACACAGTTCTCCAACGCCACAACGAGCATTAATAGATGATTGTCTCTTCCACGCCCACAATTGACAGAGCCTTCGTGCTACTCCTCAGAACATCACGACATTTAATCAAACACAGGTCATGCGTTCAATCCCATTCTTGAAACCACGGTTCATATCCCACAGCGGCTATTAGAGGCAGTTCAGGACAGCGTATGGGCCGAGGTCGATTCACATACACTACTACAATACACATCCGCATATATCAAACAGCGATATGACCATGAAGGACATCGTATGGGCTGAGGTCGATTCACATACACCACTTCAGGCGTTCTTTGTCAGCAGGCTTTTCCTTTCCTTCAGCCGTTCTTGTCAGACAGCGTTTCTTTCAGGCAGTGGACATAGGAGTAGAAGGCAGGCAGTGCTAGTCAGGTGGCAGCTAAATTCTAGCTGAGGAAATATTCATAAGTAATGGCAGAAACCATAAAACAAATGGTTCAAATATTAGCAAGGCAGGATATTGCCCGCTCTGATACCATGTTAAACAGACATGGGGAGCGAGAAAGATATGAATGATAAAGCATGCATTACAATTTTATTAAGAATAGATATACATTTATAGTACAATATCGTGACCATTGGGATTCACATCCCAAGGTCCCTTGGATTGCTTTGTCTCTTTAGCTTCCACACTAACCCATTTAGGATTAGGTGTCCAACAAGACGTATGGGAAATAAAAAGCATGACCATGTCATAAATCATTAAGCCATCAAAATAATATTAATCATAAACTTTATCTAATGGGACACCGCCTATTGTAGTTAAATGAACATAAGGATATTAAGCTTTGCAACACTTTGCGAGCCCTAGCAATATGTGAGTCATATATGGAATCAACACATGGAAACTTTACAAGGAAGTTTACTTTTAGTAGGACAGAAATCATCGTCTTTGGTCTCAAAATTGGTTTTAAAATATTGCATAATTTCTCTTGCAAGATGTTGGTTATGCAAAAAGTGCAGAAGTAAAATTAAAAATAGATGCCAAAAATAATTCTCTCGGAAAAGAAGCATGAGAAAGAAGAAGATCATAATGGACTCAATCTATAAGTCCTCTGCAAGAGATCATTTTACTTAGTTAACAACTACTTAATAAAATAAAACAACACTATGAACACAATAGGAGATTTCATTTATACTAATTTTGATTAGTAATATTCTTGTGAAATAAATGAAAACTATAAAATTTGACTAGTATGCATAGGTCTAAAATTATTGAAAAACCAAATGAAAGTAACTGCTCAAATCACTAAAAAAAAATCAAGAAAAACAAAAAAAATTAAAACTAAAAGTTAAATATTTATGGTTGAATGTAATGTTTCAAATGTAACCAAATTTTTTTGGTATAAGAGAATAATACGTTATCTTCTTATTTTAGAAAATATGAACAATTTTCAACAACATATGCAATTGTATAAGGTTTTTATCACGGTTTTCAAAATTTTGTATGCTTGGCTTTATATACGTGAGTATAATTCCACAATAAAACTTTTAGATGAATCTTAAAAATGGTTGTCTTTGTCATTAATACTTTGAGAGTTTACTATCTACACTTTAAATTCTTCAAAGAAAAAATTATTTGTTCCTCCAAAGACAAGAGGGCATTAACTCTTTAAGGAATACAAGTTGAATTCAATTCTTTGGCTTGTAATACCAATCTCAAAGAAGCGAACTCAAGCTCAATTGAAACAACAACTACTTGTCCATAAAGTAGTTGAAAATGAGTTAGATATGTGTTGGCAATAGTGATGGTATGATCTACCCATAAATAAAATGTTAAAAGAATGTGCCACTGCTAAGGCTGATCATTGATGATTTTCTTTAAAAATTTAATCTGAATGTTATTTTTGGACTAGACCTATCCATTTCCTTGGGGACAATAAGTTGATGAAGTGAAGTGTTTCACTCCATATTTATTGTAGAATTGAGTCAACGTAATAGAAATAAAGGTTGGCCCATTATAAAAAATTATCTCAACAGGTAAACAAAATCTAGAAAGAATATTGGATTCTAAGAAAGTGTTCATCTTCAACATGTTTAAGGGGAACTTGTTGAGAAATGGCAGCAAGAAATTCCAATTTAATTTGTTCTTGAATTAAACTGAGAATTAAAATGGAATTCTATTCTCATAACAACTTGTAAATAGTTAATTAAGTTTAACTAACTTAATTAGCTTAGGAATTTTGAGTTGGAAGTCTTTCTGCAGTCATGTATAGGTTCTCCCTAAATTTTAGGGGTCCAAGATGAGTTTATTTGAGTTGTAATTAGATAACTCATTTTGATTAACTTATAGACAGTTAAACTAGTTCTAACTATTTGTGGAACTAGTAGAGTATTAGTAGTGAGTTGGTGCACTGGTGCATCCTCTGGTGCTACTCCAGCTAACTGAAGATTCCCTTATGAGAAACTCATGCATGTCGATTCAGAGAAAGACCTAGTTGAGACTCGAGTGCAGGGACAATGAAATATAAGTTGTAGAGTGGTCTGAGTTGTACATGTTGAAAATAATACTGAGAGGGGGGGGTGAATCAATGTTATCAAATTCTTTTCAATTTATACAAACATTTGCAGATCCGACTAATGAAACTTGCGTATACCTTCCAGACTTATAATTTAATTTATTCTTCAGATGTTGATCATTAATCTGTGTGTCAAAACCATATAACAGTAAACAGGAACAAGAAAAATAGAGCAAACAATCACACTAAAGAACACAAGATATAAGGTGGAAACCCAATGTGGGTGAAAACCACCTGTTGCAATATGTCTCTATCCTCTTTCAATTAGAAACTTCTTTTTACAATGATTCTGTACTGGTGCAGTCTTATACCAGCACACAGGCTTCAACTTGCAGAAGGCTACAACCTTCTCTCATTCTCCAGATTCTCCTGGAATGGAGCTTCAACCCCTTAGCTCTTGTACTAGTTGAAGTTACTAGTACGTAGGTGCTGACCTACTGAAGGCTTCAACCTTCTCTTTTCTTCCAGGGACCACGTTTCATAAATTTTCAGACTGGATCCATGAATATCAACCAAACATCAAATAGATCTGCAATCAACCAACTTCCTTGTACAAATACTAAATCAATAATTTCTCAGCACACAACAACCAGACACCAATTCAGAACCCTGAACACTGCAGTAATAGACAAAAGCAGCTAAAACATATTTCAAGAAAAGTCCGCAACTTCACCAGTACAACCCTGCGGGTCTCTGCACCTGCGCTGTGTCGAGCCTGCGGGTCTTCGCACCTACGCTGTGTCTAGCCTGCGGATCTCTGCACTTGCGCTGTGTCGAGCCTGCGGGTCTCCGCGCCTGCGCTGTGTCTAGCCTGCGGGTCTCCGCACCTGAGCCGTGTCAGACTTGCGGGTATAGATAATTTATCAGACTTCAATTATACCTAGACTATCAGATTTACAGATCTGATCATGTGCCAAAGAGATCTCGACCCATCCGTAGATCCGTCTTGTAATGCTCAGGTTTCTCCTTGATTCAGGTCCAGCTCTAACTCACCAACCGATCACCAGTATTTCAGATCTTGCTCTTCTTAAGATATTCAACACATCTGTGCACAGCCAAATGATCTCATTTCCTTTTTATAGACTAGGCCTTACTCAAACCATGGTCCAAAACCATAGAGATCCAATATTAGGGACCCAAAACCTGGGTTCAATACATTAGATGCAAAACCACAGACCAAAACCGTAGGATAAAAAATGACGGACTAAATACCATGGACCAACCATAAGATTTCCCACGTGCGCACGTTTTTCTTTGCATGAAAGTGCATGTACTTTATGTCCGCACTTTTTGTTCGGTACACCTGCGAATATGTTCGCACCTTTTGATCGGCGCACTTGCAGAACCTGCCGATGTCCGTAGCTTTGTGAACAGGAACCTGCGAGTATCTCATTTTCTACTATTTTGAGAGCCTGAACTTGTGATCTGCTATTTGAGTGAGTTGCCATCAAGGACAACACTTATGTCATTGAGCCAAACCTGTGCCAAAACTGTGTCATAATGCCAACAGTACAGATCATGCATGCAATTAGGAAAAGGACCTAGTTTGGATTGTACAGTTTTGAGGAAGGATTTCCTAATTAAATATGGGTTGATTCTCAAAGGAACAACATAAGGAAATAGGTGTTGGGTTGTGTTATATTCTTTCCACGTAGTTAACAGGGGGTTTGAAGGGTACCCGTACCACTTTTTGGGGTCCGGGGCACCGCCCCATAAAATTTTGGTTTTGGACCCTATGTTAGGTTAGGCGGACCCACCTATGGTTTTGTGCATGATTTTCGACATGTTTTTTGGACGCGATGGTTTTTGGTTCATGGTATTGGACATGATGGTTTTTGGTCCATGGTATTGGACGCGATGGTTTTCGATCCATGGTATTGGATGCTTTGGCATGTATAAATATGTCTGGTAACATTGAAAGGAAAATAATGAAAAATCAAGCTGGTAGTCCCGGTTTTGGGATCCAGGGGAAAATCTATATGTATATGTGTTTTATGTGTTATGATCTCGCATTGTTTATTTTCTGTGCTTTAGAATTCATATGCAAGTAATTTCTGTACGGGGTTAAAACCTACATTTGGTATCAGAGCTGTTTTGGCTTCAAGGGGACGCCTTTGTTGCTGAGGGGTTTTCGCTCGGGCCTGTGGTAGACCCTGTTCAGTGGGAGATCTGCGAGATCGATTCTGGTGGTGAAAGAAGATGGCGAGCAGCGGAAAGATAGAGATTGAGAAGTTCAATGGTCAGAGTTTTGAGTTGTGGAAACTCAAGATGGAGGATCTGTTGGTGGATAAAGACCAGTGGATCACGGTAGATTTGGGTACTAAACCAACGGGAGTGTCCAATGAAGAATGGAAGAAGTTGGATCGGAAGGCAAAGAGCACAATACAATTGTGTGTCTCAGATTCAATATTGTTGAATGTATCACGGGAAGCTACAATGAAGGCTTTGTGGGACAATTTAGGGACTTTGTACCAATCTAAGTCTCTGGTGAATAAACTATTCCTACGGAAAAAGCTGTATAACCTGAGGATGAAAGATGGAGACTCGGTGGCAGAGCATTTGAATGCATTTAATACTATGGTAAGTCAGTTAGCATCTGTTGATATTAAAATTTCAGATGAAGATAAGTGCATTAGTTTGTTGTGTTCTCTACCAGATTCATGGGACAGTCTAGTTATTGCAATAGGTAGCAATGCAAATGCCTTGCATTTTGATGAAATAGTCTTATCCTTGCTGACGGAGGACATGAGACGGAAAAATATGGAGAGCCAAAATGGTGATGCCTTGTCTATATGAGGGTGGACCTAGAACAAAAACAAAAATAAGTCATAGAGTGGGAAATCTAAATCTAAAGGGAGATCTAAATCTCCAAGAAAACCTGTAACGACGGTGTGCTGGAAATGTAGAAAGGAAGGGCACTACAATAGGGACTGTAAATCTAAAGCTCCTAAACAAGGAAAGGGATCTGATGAGGCTCCTTCTACAGAGGCGAAAACCACCTCAGATGAAGGTGGGGATGTGTACTTGGCTTCTTCAAGTACACATGTAGATCATGAGGCATGGTTGATTGACTCAGGTGCGTCCTTTCACTTCACTCCCCACAGAGAGTGGTTCTGCAAGTATGAGAAATATGATGGTGGTGATGTCTTCTTGGGGGATGATAGGAAAGCTAGAATTGTTGGTCGTGGAAAAGTAAAGTTGAAGTTTCAAGGTGGAAGGGTTAGAACGCTTGTAGGTGTTCTACATATTCCTACATTAGCTAGAAATATGATTTCTGTTAGCAAGCTGGATGATGCAGGTGTAAAAACAGTTTTCGAGAAGGATACCTGCAAGATGGTTCGGGGAGCACTGGTATTGATGCGGGGAGTTCGGATTGGAACTCTGTACAAGCTGCAAGGTAGCACTGTTATTGATGGGCGTAATAGTTCTGTGGTTCCTGAAAGTGGAGCAGAAAATCTAGTGGTCTCTGGAGAGAAGACCATGTTGTGGCATCAAAGGCTTGGACATATTGGAGAAAAGATCCTTCAGATACTTCATGGTAAAGGTATGGTAGAAGGTATGAGTAATAGCTCTCTGGATTTTGATTTCTGTGAAAACTATGTATATGGGAAGCAGAATCGAGTGAGTTTCCCCTCTGGTAGTAAGAGGGCGAAAAAAATATTAGAACTTGTGCACAGTGATGTGTTTTGACCTGCGAAGGTTCCATCACTGGGTAAGTCTGTGTACTATGTATCATTTATAGATGACTTCTCAAGGAATACATGGATATATTTTCTTAAGAAGAAAATTTTGGAAGTCTTTGACAGGTTTAA